>JAEIJG010000138.1:0-49263 GCA_037289395.1 Beauveria scarabaeidicola | reverse complement strand
TACGCTATTAATTTCTCTTAAGTATTATTCTAGGTTATTATAAGTATCTAATATCTTTAAAGGGTATAGGGCTTTATCTATTATATACTAGAATTAGTATACTATAGTATTAGTTACTAATTACTAAGGGCTCTTAGCTCTAGCTTTACCTTTTAGGATAGGGGTTTCTAATTATTTATCTATTATTACCTTTATTCCTAATTAAAAGGCTAATAAGATTAGTATTAGAACTTATTATTTTCGTCTAGTTAGCTTTTATAGTTATATATTATTATCTTAATATATATTCTATCCTCTTAATTTATAAGGCGTTAATTTATTAAGAGGTACTATATAATAGTATTATAATTATATTAGATAATAAGGAGAGAAGGTATTAGGCTTCCCTTTCTAATTTATATAGCGTTAATTTATTAAAAAAGGGGTACTATTTAATCTCTTTAGTTAGTATAAGCTAAGGACTAGTTACCTCCTATATATCTCTTCTAGAGCCTTATTAGTCTATAGTTAGTCCTTAAGAATAACTACTAATTAGTATTAGAATAGGGTAGGTTAGTTTTAGTAGTCTTAATTAAGTAATATAAAAAGGGTTCTATTTATATATTATTAAGGCTATTTATAGTTAAGTTACTATAGCCTCTATAGCTTATAGATAAAGTAGGGTGAATTAGCTCTTTTGAAGTGTAACTGGCTATTACCTAAAGCACCCGTGTAATTAGCTACTTAAGCTAGTGCCTTAAGTGATAATTATATTAAAAATATAATTTTAATAAAGTAGTTAATATAAGCTTTTTACTTAAGCTTATTAGTTTTTTTAGTTATTTTTTTATATATTAAAATAAAAGCTTTATATTTAAATATTTTTAAATAAGCTAAGTTAAGGTATTAATTAATTATAAGATATTTCTATTTACTTTAATTCTCTCTTAGCTAGCTTTAAATTAGCTTAAGTAGTATTTTTTAACTTATTTATTACTAAGAGTACTTATTTAGTAAATAAATAACTATTTAGTAAGTAAGGTTCTAAAATTAAAGAAAAAGACTAGCTTATAAGTATAAGAGGGTTACTAATTCCTTTATTATACTACTAGACTATTCCTAATAGCTTTTATAATATAAATAATTAGGGGAATTAAGCCTAAAGTTAATACCTTTAGCTTAAAGTAATTCTCTTTAAGACCTTAGGAAAGTTACTTTATTATCTATTAAAATAATATATATATTAATATTATAGTATCTTTTAGTATTATTAATAAAGGTAAGAAAAGTATTATAAAAGCTAGTCTTCTTATAAAGTATTATTATTATTTAGAAGCTTATATATTAATATATTATTAGTTATATATATTAATTAAAGTTTTAGGTATTACTAAATTAAAATAAATTAACTAAGATAGTTATAAAAGGTATTTTTAGAAAGCTCTCTTTATAAAGAACTTTTAAAATAATTTTCTTAGCTTTTAAAGTATTATAGACCTTATAAGAGCTTAGTAAAAATTAGCCTTTAACTTTAATACTAACTATATATTTAAAGGTTTAGTTAAAAGCCTTTATACCTAGGTAATCTAAATAATTATATTAAAGGTTAATTAGGCTTATTATTAATAGCTTTAGGGCTCTTAATAATATAAAAGTAGCTCTTAAGACTTTTTTTTAAAAAGATTAGTAATTATTAATTAACTTAATTAACCTTAAAGACCTCTATTACCTAGCTTTTCTACCTATAATAAATAATATCTTCCTTAGTATTCTAAAAAAAGCTTTTCTTCTTTAAGGTATTTTCTAAGATAAGATTTTATATTATATTAGAGTAATATATTATATTTTTAAGTAAAATATCTTTATTATTATCTAATAAAAGGTAAATATTACTTATATTCTTAGCCTTAATAAGCTAATTAAAAATATTATAAATTTACTATTTATTTAGAATTAGATTCTTAAACTAGGCTTTATTATTAAAGATATAGTCTTAGGTACCTAAATTAAGTATTATAAAGTTATCTTTAATACTCTTAGAGGGTTAAATAGCTACTATAAGAGAAGAAGGTAGTACCTCCTTATTTATAGTTTTTTATATTATAGTAATAATATCTTATATACTCTTTAGTACTATAATAATAACCTTATTTACCTTCTCCTTAGTAAAATTACTTTTAAGTAAGGTAGATATATTAGCTAGGTAGGTATTAAGGAGGACTATAAAGTATAACTTCTAGTAGTTAGTAAGATCTCTAATTTAGTACCTCTTACTATAAAAGCTATAAAATCCTCTCTCTTAAGGTAGATAACTAGTGCTTTTAAAGGTAGCTAGGCTACTAGCTTAGGCTTATTAAGGCTAATTCTCTAAGTAAAAATTAGTAGCTATAGCTACCTTAGTAATTAGCTAGTTTAAAATAGACTTAACTAGTTATTTTAGAACCTTATTAACTATAATTATATTATCTTTTTAGATATTAGCTTATATAATTTAAATAAAAAAAGGAAATTAGGTCTTAATAATATTAATAACCTTAGCTATAATCTACTACTTAATAATATATTTTTAGATTCTTTTAGTCTTATATTTTTAAAAAGAGAGCTTAACCTTATAAGCCTACTTAATTATTATAATATTCTTAAACTTTTAAATAAAAAGAAGAGCTTATATATAATTAATTTAGTTTTTCTAAATATTTTATTCTAATAACTTAATACTTTCTATAAATTCTTAGTACTATTAATATATATCCCCGCCTTATTAGACTATATATAAATAGTCTTTATATAAAGACCTTAAAAAAGTAGTCTTAAATATAAATAGAATAATAATATAGGTTAAATAAAGAGTTATCTTTCTATTATACTTAGTAAGAATAAATTAAAGTTTAAGGTACTATAGATTAGAAGGTAATTAGGTTACTAGCTAGCCTAAAGAACTAGGTTCTAGTTATACCTTAGGCGGTATAACCTCTAGTTATTTCCTAGTAGCTATAGAGCTTAAAGAGCTACTCTCTTTATCTTATAGTACTAGTGTCTTCTTTAAGTATAGTCTACTTATAAGGGTATTAGCCTTAGTAGAGGTAGGCTAAAGCACTATTAATACTATACTTATAAGTCCTTTTACTAAGGAATAATTAATAACTAATATTTATAATATTATTATATTATTAGGGTTAATAAATTCTTAAATTTAAACTTATTAAGTTTAGTTTTTAAAGTCTTAATCTTAAATTTCTTAGTTATTAAAACTATTAAGCTTTAAAATAAATTTAATCTTAGTATAAGCTATAATTAATAATTTTAGAGGTTTTTAAAGATTTTCTTAATCTTTAAGAGTAA
The DNA here is from genome assembly GCA_037289395.1 of Beauveria scarabaeidicola. Classification (NCBI taxonomy): domain Eukaryota; kingdom Fungi; phylum Ascomycota; class Sordariomycetes; order Hypocreales; family Cordycipitaceae; genus Beauveria; species Beauveria scarabaeidicola. Next base: position 45,942 of record JAEIJG010000138.1, on the reverse strand, counting down.
AATAAAGTTTTTTAAATAAAATTTAAAAAGTTTTTAGGTTTATTTTAAACTAATATATATTTAATTATAATTATATAATTATAGTAGAAGTTAGATTATTTAAATAATTAAAATTAAGCTAGTTAATTATTAACTAGGCTTATAACTATTATATAGAATAATAATTAGGTATAGAAATAGTATTAATTAAAGAGTAAAAGAAGCTATAGTATAAGGGGAGACGAGGGATACCCTTATAGGGTGGGTATGTCTTCTACTATATAATATTACCCCTATTATAGGTACTAAATCCTATGGGTCTGTCCTGTGACACCCTTCTATTTAACACTAATAGCAGCTAAAACAGGGGAGTGTCACGTGGCTAGCCACCCTATTTAGGGGCCCCGGTCGGGCCACCTAGAGAATAGAATAAGTTCCCTTCTATATAGTCTCCCATAAAATAATAATAACACTCTAATCGTGGTCTAGGACCCCTTCTAGAATCTAGAATTTTTATTTTTAGGTTTATTTTTTATATCTAGTAAGATATTACCGCTTCTTACCCTCTATATCTAGCTTCCTATCACTCTAAGCCCCTAAATAGAGCTAATATACTAGGGCTAAGCCTATTATTATTCCTAATATAGATAAAATACTAACCCTAGACTAAGAATACTCCTTATAAATCCTATAAGATACTTAGGCTTTTATCTACTTATTAGATAGGGAAGAGGTTCTTTAGCTTATAGGTAGGGATTATACTATCCTTAATAGCCTTACTACCTTAATAGTATATTAATACTATAAGACTAACTAGATATAGCCCCTAGAGGTTATCTTAGACCTTAATAGCTTTATATACTCTTAGCGTACCTATATTAACCTTTATATTACTAGAGAGAGGTAGGAGCCCTAAAAATAAGTATAGTATAAGCCCCTATAATGCCTAGAGGTAAGGGTAATAAAGGTAACTACTAGTATATTAGTAGAAGTAGGTATACTTAGTAAAGTGAGTATATTAGGCGAGATAGGTATATAAGCTATAGTAGGGGGCCTATTAGGTGAAGAAGGACTAATACCTTTTATATCTACTTAAATAGGAATTAACCTCTCCCTAAGCCTTAAAGATATAAATAACTTTAAACTAGCTATTTATACTTATTAGATAAGATACTTACTTAGTATAAATCTAACCTCTAAAGATAGTAGAGGTAAATATTAAAGATAATAAGATATCTTATAACCTAGTATAAGACTATTAGTAACTAGTAATACTAGAGATAAGGTAAGTTATATTACTAGGGACTTATTAATTACTATTAGCCTTAGTTAGTTAATAATTATAGTTAGTTAGACCTTATTATAAACACTTAGCTTTATAAAAGAAAGAGAAGCCTTATTAGTAGTTAGCTAGAGTATATTTATATATAGGCTTTAGAAAAATAATATTAAATTCTTTAACCTAGATCTAGCCTACTAAGATAAAAATAGTATTAACCTCTTACTAAATAGTAATAAAGATATAATCTATATCTATATCTACTTATTTATTAACTAGCTTATAAGTTACTATAGCTTTTATAGTAAATAAGTAATATATAATATATAGCTTATATACTTAAAGGGTACTACCTTCTAATAGTACTCTAGTATTATATCCTCTATAGAAAGATAACTACTAAGGACTATAATAATAAAATAGGTCTATAATATCCTTATTAAATAGTATAAGCCCCTTATCTTAGAAGTTAATAAAAGACTTAAGAAGAGTTACTATATATTAGATAATATATATTAGAACTATAATATTAATATCTTTATAATATATATATTAAGGGATACTAAAGCTATTAACTAAGATATATAGGTCTAGCTTTATATAGTATATAATATACTAGATCTTCTTATATAGACCCTAGTTACTAGACTAGGTCTATAGATAAGCCTATAATCCTTCCTTAAGGAAGTCTATAAGTAGTAAGGTATTATCTATAACCTTATTATTAGTAAGAGTAATAAGCGCTTTTACTAGTAGTTTAATAGTAATAGAGACTATAACTACCTATAGAAAGAAAATAATTATACCTAGAATAATAGGTTTAATATATATAGTAATAAATATAATAATAGCTATAACCCTATAGCTTATAATAAGAGAGGATATTACTAGGGTAATAGTAACTAGTATAGCTACTAGACTAGAGGGTATTATAACTAGGGGTACTAATAAGATAGGTATACTTCCCTAAGCGGTTAGTAGAATCGCCTAAAATACCCCCCCTATAATAATAATAAGCCACCTATATTAGGTAATAACTAGTCCCCCCCCTATAGGAGACTATAAGAGGCTAGATAGCTAGATAGACTATATTATAGTAATAGCCCCCTAGGGCTAACCTAATAATACTATACCCCCTAATAGGCGTATTATTATAACTATTACTAGGATAAGAATATATATAATAGCTAGTAAGAGGACTAGGAATTATAATATTAATATATAGGAGATAATTAAGTATAGGATTATAAGGACTAAAGAATTAATCTATAAGAGGAAGAAATAGGCTAGCTAGCTAAGTAGGAGAATAAGGAGGATAATAGAGAATAATAAGACTAGGATATATAAGGCGCTTATTTAGACTTATACTTTATCTACTACACTTAGGTAGGCTTAGTAATAAGTATAGAGGCTATAATTATAAAGGTATTATACTTATACTAATACTACTTATAGGTTTTTATATCTAATAATCTCCTATATATATAGAGTATTACTAGGGGCATAGTTGTATTTTGCTAGGGACATAGGAGCACGTGACGCTCTACTAGCACCACACTAGCGCGGTACCTCTATTTTTACGTGCACGCACGTTATAATCTATATACTCTTTTAGACTTACCTAATTTAGCTAATTCTATTAACTTTAACACTAGTAGCTATTATTATCCTTTTCTTCCCCTTTTTCCCTCCTTTATTATTTACTAAAAATAATAAAGGCTCTAGCTTAAATTCCACTACTACTAGAGCTATTGCTTTTTCCTTCTCTAGATACCCTCTTTTTTTCTTTATAGCTTTTTTATTATTTAAATAACGCTATAATTATTAAAGGTAAAATAGCTAGATTACTTTAATATAATAATAAATATATTATAAATTATTACTAAATTATATATAATAAAGGCTAAGGCTAAAGCTCTTAAGGGTAAGGCCTTTAAAGATATAGCTCTTAGAAGATAAATTACTAATTTTAAATTAATATTAAAATAAGTAAAAGCTTAGCTAGCTAGTAGATATATAAGGTTAAAGTTAGCTCTTATAATTACTATTAATTCTTTAATCTTACTACTTACTAAATATATTACTATTAAACTAAAGAATATTAAGTGCTTAAAGCTAAGCTATCTAAGCTAAAGGCTCTTCCCCCCTAAGAACTTAGGGATATTATATAAATTACTTTCCTAAATCTAATGCCTTATTAGATAGATAAAGATATATATAATAACTATTAATAGATTAAAAGGGAGACATTAAATAGCCTAACCTCTACCTAATAATAGATTTAAATTCTTTAATAATAAGGCCTTTATTACTAGGTTAAATATAATAGAAATAAGCCTATTACTATCTTTTAGACTTATCCCTAGTATAAGAAGATATAGAAGTAATTCTTATATACTATTAGGCTTAATAATATATATAAAATAAACCACTTTAAGATATATTTATTTTAGGTTACTAGTATAACTAATTAAAACTCTATTATTAACCTTAGTTAGGGCTTTATTAATATAAAGACCTTTAAGGGCTATAAGTAGCTACTTACCTAGCTTAATAAATTCTACTAATCTCTTAATATCCCTTAGCCTATAGTTATTCTTATAGATAATAAAGCTAGGCTTAAGAAGGCACTATATAAGATCTAGCCTAATGTTTAATAGTAGCTCTATATATTCTATATTAATATAAATATTTAAGCTATTATTAATATAAACTAGGTTAAATTAGATAATAATATAGTAGAGCTAGAGGAGGTTAAGGTACCCTTATATAGTTACCCTAACTCTAATAACTCTATAAATCCTACTACTAAGAATAACTATATTAGTATATTAGCTACTTAGAAGAAGGTTATTTTTATACTAACTAAAGCTAAATTTAATACTTATTAGTAGTTAATAAAGAACTAATATAGCTAGTAAAATAAGATATTATAATATATTATTAGCTACTATATACTTATATAATAATAATAGGCTAAATACCTAATTAAATAATACTAGAATTTTAGCTAATACGCTAATTTTCTTACTAAATATATATATAAAGACATTAAAAGCTATCTAGTAACTAGGACTAGAGACCTCTTATACCTATATATCTACCTTAAATAGGTTATTAAATAAAAAGAATAAGATTATAATTAAAAATAAGCTATAATAATATATTATTAGATAGCTAATTTTAACTATAAGTAGCTTAGTAAGCTACCTATTTATATCTTAAGGAAGGCTCTTAAGTATATCCTTAGGTAGTATAATAAGGCTATTAGCTTAATTAAGTACCCTTATAACCCTTAATAGCAGCTACTACTAGCTAGTAGTACCTATTATTATAGCTACCGCTTTAGGCTTCTATATATATACTAGCTTAAGTAGCTTATCTTTACTAATTCTATCCTTAGTAAGGACCTTATATACACCTACTAGTAGCTTTAATAACCTCTAGTAAGAAAGGTAGCTTTTTTATAGTAATTTTAATACTAATTATATATTAAGATATTAAAGAACCCTTTCGCTAAATATAAAACCCTAATATTATTTAGAACCTTTATAATAAGCCTTAGGTAGCTATTAATAATAAGATTAATATTCTAGCTTTATTAATACTAACTAAAATAATAATACCTATTAAACTATTATAAATCCCTTTTACCTAGCCTAATTTACTATAATTAGGGCGTTCTTCTTAATAGAGTATATAGCCGCTTTATTTAAGCGTTTATTATATAAGAATATAAGCTAAACTAGCTAGTTAGGGCGACCTCACTAGCGCTAGCGCTAGCGCTAGCATAAGCATTATATAGAGCTAGCGCCAGCATAAGCATTACACAGAGCTAGCGCCGGCATAAGCATTACACAGAGCCGGCGCCAGCATAAGCACTATATAGCGCTAGCGCCGGCGCTGGCAGGGGTTATAGTTATAGTTATGGTAGGAATTAGCGTGGAAGAATTATTAATCTAGCTCTGATATATATATAATCGTTAAAAATAGCGAAAATACGTTTTTTAAGTAAATTAGCGAGTATTAAGAGCTTTAATTAATAGCGGCGGTAGTGGTAGCGGTAGCGGCAGTAGCGGCGAGTATATATTCTAGTAGGAATTAGTATAGAAGAATTATTAATCTAGCTCTAATATATATATAATTATTAAAAATAGTAAAAATATGTTTTTTAAGTAAATTAGTGAGTATTAAGAGCTTTAATTAATAGTGGTATAGGGAAGGTAGTATTAGTGGTGGTAGTAGCTAGAAAATATAAATATAGCCTATTTTTTAAAGATACTTATATTTATATATACGTGTATATAAAAATCGAGGTACCTCCTAAAAATCGCTTATAAAGCGTCACATGCTCCTGTGTCCCTAGCAAAATATAACTATACCCCTAGTAATACTCTATATATATATTTACTTAGCCTATAAAGCTACTACTAGCTTAATTAATAATATTACCTTTACTTCTTATTATATATCCTTAGATACTACTATTAGAAAGATAATAGCACTTATACTAACTAACCCTATAATTAGTCTATAACCTATAGTAAATCTTCCTATAATATAAGCTATAGTTACACTAGGTAGTAGTAAGCCCCTAGGGCACGTGTAGACTTACCTATATCTTTAGGTGTGTTTAGACCTAACCTTACTAGGGATATAATATAATATCTATATAGATATAGGCGCCTCTATAATACTAATAGATATTACTTAGTTAATAAAGTACTACCTTAATAATCTAATAAAGACCTACCCTAAGGCTCTCTAGCTTTAAGGTATTAGAATATATAAATACTAAGCTACTAAGTTTATATAGCTACTACTTTATTTTATAGGGATATTACTAAAGATAGATAAACCTACTATAGCTTACTTTATAGCTAAGGCATTAATAGTCCCTAACCTATAGGTAAATATACTACTAGGTATAGATACCTTAGGACTACTCTAATATAATATCTTATTAAGTATAGTATTAGTTATATTATATAACTACTAGGGTATTATTATCCCTATTATATTATAAGTACTAGGATAAGCCTAATAATAAAGTATAAAAGTAGTATATATAATTATAGCTACACCTAGTAAGATAGTGTTAGTAGATATAACCTATAGGGTAGTACCTAGCCTATAGTATCTCTTTAAGCTATAAGTAATACCCTAGGTTATATTTTTTATTTTACTAATAGAGTTAGATATAATATAGATTTTAGTATATAATAATTTAAATAAGTATATATGTCTTTATATAGGTATATACTTAGGATACTTCTATATATTACTAATAGAAACTATAGTCTAGTAAGTAGATACTAAGGATATACTAGCGGTAATAGAGCTTACTAGCTTACTAGAGGATAATATATAATACTTTATAATATAGCTAGTAGACCTTAAGGACTACTTAATTATATACCTAATAGGCGTTTATATCTATAAAGGGTTACTAAGGGAGATATAAGTATTATAATAACTTATAAATAACTATATATATCTTTTTAAGGATAAAGGTTTTATTATAGTTTTAGATAATAAGCTTATATAAGTCTAACTTAAGCTAGACTAAGAAGAGATAATAGCTTATAAATATTATATCTACCCCTAAGGCCTAGCTAAGAGAGATATTATTAAAAAGACTATAGATAAACTAAGGTAGAATAAGAAGATTAAATATATATAACACTAGGTACCCTTTACCTTCTTAGTCTTTATAATCTAATAAAGACTAGGGGATAAATATAAAGGCTAAATAGTAGTAGATATTTACTTACTAAATAAGTAGGTACTTAATAATACTTATCTAATATATTACTAAGATAATATTATAATAAAGTTAGCTTATATAAAGTATATTATAATATATAATATAATATCCTTTTACTACTAGTAATACCTATACTTAGACTTAAGGTAGGCCTTTATAATTATAATATATATAAGGTAATTTAGCTTTTATATATTAATTATAAGATATAAGAACTATAATACCTATATATAATAGTATATAGATTATATCCTCTAGTATATAAAGGGCTTACTATATATAGATAATATTTTTATAGGCTCCTTTATATTTAAATAATATCTCCTAGACCTAGAGGTAGTCTTTAAAGCCTTACTAATATATAATATCTCTATAAGACCTAAGAAGACCTTTATTACCTTTATCTTAGTAGTTATTTTAGGCTATATAATTAACTTATTAGGCCTAAGTACTATAGAGAATAAGATAATAGCTATTTATAAACTAGTATTCTTAACTATACTTAAATAGCTAAAGTTATTACTTAGATTTATAAGCTCTCTAAGATATAATATACTATATTATACTAGGATTATTAAACTACTATAGACCCTTAAGATAGAGCTAGTAAGATAAGCTAGGGTCTATAGAGGGGTAGGTAAAGCTCTAGGAGTACTCTAGGATAAAGATAAGCCTACTAAAGTAGACTTCTAAGAGTATAAAGATACTTATAGTCTAATAAGATAACTATAGCTAGCTTAGTAGTCCCTAGTATTACCTATATAAGAAGAAAAAAATAGCTTTATAAAGCTAATCTACACTCTAATAGACTATAGCACCTTAACTTACTTCTTAATATATAGAATCCTCTTCTATAACTTTAATAACTCTATATAAGGTATAGGACTAATAGTGTACTATATTAAGGACTTAGCCTTATTAAGGATTATAAAAGAGGGTAAGGTAGTCTAGTACCTACTACTTATAGTAATTAAGCTAGTAGCCTACCTCTCCTATATACTTTTAGAGGTTAAAAAGAAGTACTAGGTTATAGAGTCTAAGATAGCTAGCTATATCTAGGCGCTATAGAAGATATAATATTAAATATATACATCTTAAGCTACCCTAGTAATCTACTTTATAAACTATAGCTTAATCCTTAATTTATTATAATAGCTAGATATAGCTAATAGTACCTTTAGGTATATAGTAAATAAGAAGATTATTAGAGCTATAGAATATATTAACTAATTTAAAGTAAAGGTTATTTATAAGAAAGGTTATAACTATATTATACTAGACGCCCTTAGTAGACTACCTATAAGGCCCTTATATATATACCTAAATATACTAGACTAGCTAGAGGAGTTTTTAGATAACTAATCTAAGTTATAACTAGACGTACTATAGAAGGTAGGGACTTATAAGACTATAGTATATATAACTATATATAATAAAAACGCCTACATTTTACCTACCTACGCCTCCCTAATAAGCCTAAGTCTAGGATTCTAGAAATAACTATAGGAAGGTTACCTCCTTAATCCTATCTAAAAAAAAATTAGAGATATACTTATAGCTAATAAGGCACTACTACTAAGTAACTAAGCCCTACTACCCTTTATAGATAAGGATAGACTACTATATAAAGTATTAATATACCTAGCTAATATAGCCCTAGATAAGCTATATATACTATATAGCTATATAGATAAGGTATTTAAGGCCTTATATATAAGTAACTATAGGGGATATAATAAGCTAGTATATATAGTTATATAGTTCTATATCTTTAATATAATATACTACTTTAGATACTTCTTAAAGAACTATAAACTATATTAGAAGTATTATAAAACACACTAGGTACTAAATAGTAATTTATAGCTACTACTACCCCCTTTAATCCCTTTTTACTATATATTACTTAATTTCTTACTAGTATTACCTATATTAAAGGTAAGTAACTTATTAATAGTAGTATTAATATATAAATTTAGTAAGGCTATTATCTTATAACTAATTACCTATAATACTAACTTAGTAAGAGTAGTAGATATAGTATTAGACGCCCTCTTTAGCTAGAGATAGGGCCTCTTATAGATTATATTATTAAATAGGGATCTAAAGTTCCTTATAACACTATAGTAATATATCTAGAAACACCTAGGTATAAGCCTAGTATACTCTATAGTATACTATCTATAGATAGATAGCTAGATAGAGAGGGTTATCTAAATAGTCTTATTAACTATATATATTTACTTTATAGCTCTTAATAACCACTTAAAATAAGAAGTAATTCTCTTATGCCTATAATTCTAAATAAATAATATATATAATACTTTAATAAACTATACCTTATATAAGATTATTATAGGCTTTAGCCTAAGAGATATAATAAATAGCTTATTACTAGATACTAATAGTTAGTTAAATATTAGAATAATAAGAGTTATAGTATATAATATACTAGTAATAGTTATAATAAGTATAAAGTACTATTATAATTAGAGATATACGCTATACTTCTTTAAAGTTAGTGACCTAGTTTACCTTAGGCTATATAAGGGCTATATAAAAGTAAACTCCCTAAGGCGTAAGTTTAGTATATAATTTATAGGCCCTTTTAAGGTTATAGAATATATTAGATAATTAGTATACTAACTAGAACTTCTAGATATATAGTAGGTCTATAATATAGTCTTAGTAGACTACTTAATATTAGCCTATAAGGTAGAAATAAGAAACTAGACTATATAACCTTATACTACTAATAAGGTAATATATATATTAGACTATCTTATAAACTATATCTATAATATATAGCTATATATAAGAGGTAAGTAATTCTAAGTTAGATATAGAGATCTTAATATTATATATAACTAATAGCTATTTACCTAGGAGCTAGGTAACTAGGTATTAAAGTTACTATTAATATAGGTAGTAAATAAACACTAGTAGTTATAGCTTATATACTAATAAGATAAATAAGAGTATTAGTTATATACGCTTAAGTAAATAAGCTAACCTAAAGCCACCTACTCTACCCTTTTTATAAGAACCTTATTCTTTTATAAATATATTATATAACTTAGACACTAAGTTATTAGAGATATAGCCTTAAAGTATATAGTTATAGTAGATAAGGAATAGTAATAAAAGTATAAGTATAATAAGGAATATACTATAATAATAGTATAAGTTAAGGACTTAACTAAGAGCCTAGTATTAACTATAGCCTTATAGGAGCTACTAGTAAATACTTATATAAAGTGCCTTTAAAAGGTTATTACTATATTTATAGAACTAGCTAATATAATTTATACCTTAATTAGATATATATAATAGTATAAGCTTAATAAGGCTAGCTAAGAACTTAAAATATTTACTAATAGGGTATAAAAGTATACCTTATTAATTAATAAAATAAGCTAGATTATAAAGGGTTAATTCTATTTATATATTATAGTTAATACTAAAAGTAATAAAGCTATAGGCCTTCTACTTATATATAATATTATATATAATATAGATATAATACTATTTATATTAATATAGCTTATATTATAAGACCTTTTTAGGGATAATATTAAAGCCTTAAGCTAATAGAATAAATAAGCTAGAAAAAAGAAGTAATAAGTATATTAAGCCTAATATAGTGTAGGTAAGTAAAAGGAGGTAGTAACCTTAGTATAAGACTAATAAAAAGCTAAAGGGGTTACTAAGATACTAGAGAAATATAAGCCTAAGATAAACCTATAAGGTAATAGTAGTGTGGTATATAATAATAATAGTATAAATAGTAGTAATAAGCCTCTAAAGAGGCAATAAGAGGAGAAGAAGGCGGCCTCTAGAGCTACTAAAGAAGAAGCTACTAAAGTAGAAGCTACTAGATAGAAAGAGGAAGAAGAGAAGAAAGTAGCCTCTAAAGTAGCTAAGGAGGAAGCTACTAGATAGAGAGAAGAAGAGATAATATATAAGGAGAAGTAGAAGTAATAAACTAAGGAGGCTAAGGAGGTAAAAAAGGTAGATAAGAGCCTAAGAAGATAACGTCCCCTATTTAAAGACCTATACCTAATAGAAGGCCTTATAATAAAAGAGAGTAATATAATCCTTATATTTATAGACTTATAAGTAAAAGTTATATACTTTCCTTATATAGTTAGATTAATAAAAGAAAGATAAGTACTAAGATATATATCTAGTATAGTAGCTATAGACTTTATATTTACCTACCTACTATAGTTATAATTTATATTAAGTGTTCTTATAAGTAGTAAGTAGTTATAGATAGTAGAAGTGATTTAGACACTATACCTAGATATCTTAAAAGAGTAGATATTAACTATAGTAGCTAATTAAGGCACCCTAGATAAAGAACTCCTTAGGAAAGACCCTAAAGCTATACACTATATAAAAAGGTAGTAAGGAGACTATATACTAGTATAAAGAAAGGGCTAGAGAGAGAGAATAAAAGGAGTTATATTAAGATACACTAGGTTTACTTTAGAAGTAATAATAAAATTATAAATAGGAGTTATATAGAATAGGCCGCTAATTATAGCTTACTTTAGGGATAAGATATAAAGAATTATATAAAAACTATATTACTTATTATTTCTTTTATTAGTATCTAGCTATATAGTTACTAATAAGGTCGTTAGTAGATAGACGATGGCATATGTCACGTGGCTGGCCACCCTATTTAGGGGCCCTGGTCGGGCCACCTAGAGAATGGAATAAGTTCCCTTCTGCATAGTCTCCCACAGGGAGTCAGCAACGTCTTTTACGAGAGTCGCAGGAACTCGACCCCCGTAAGAGGCACTAATAGATTCTCATAAAGTCAAGTCTAACTTGGATATTAAGAAACTTACTTTTTAGTATTATAATCACTACACACCAACTACCCAGGCTAAACAGTCTATGTAGTACCTCTAGTACTTATTGTAATCAATGGAAGACTGCTAATACCGAGAAGTCTTTATTCCAAAAGCGTATAAAGGTAGAAGGTATATAAGAGTAAATATACTAACAATCTTGTAGAAAGGAAAACTGTCTAGGTAGAGAACCAAGTCGAGCCCTTTGAGGTTTTGATTTGCTGGTAACTGGCTGGTAACGACTACCTACGTGTTGCTGTGGTGAGGCTGGGTGTACCTGCCCACCGCCTGGCGCCACTAGTCCCTTTCAGTTACTGCCGCCAGCCTTGTTCGAAGCAAGCTCTTGCGATCTGAAAAGCTGGACACATCGCAGCCGCTTCCAACCATCTTGCCCGCACATCATTCTGCCGCATCGATCGAATATTGTTTCTTACTGTCGACGCTCCAACTTGTGGTAAATTTGCGCCATTGATGAGCAGACAGTTCCATTCGTCAAGTTTGCGCGATCACGTCCCGACCGCTCCGCTGCGCGCCTTGCGACATAGCTTGATTCACTGCCCACCCTCTGGCACAAGCTCTACCCGACCGCGTTTGCCTGTTCGACATTGTCGACGCGAGCCACCGACGCAGCCCACAAGTCAATCCTGGTTACCGGCAATAGCCATCACCATTGCGCTACCTTGCTCGTCCGAGCTGGACAAATCTTTGTCATGGCGGCTGGCGAAGAATCGCGGCACAAGGGGAATCCAGCAGCACCTGCCGAGGGAGATCAGACCGAGTACGACGTATCGCAGACTGACAACACTGTCGAGGCTCCTTATGACCCGGATCATGTCCAAGCTGACGACAGTGACGATGGAGCAGACTATGATCCCGAATCTGTTGGCATAGACACTGCTGCCTTCCCTGCTGAATCTCTGGTCCGCTCACCTCCTCATGCAGCGTCCAAGCCCAAGATGTCAGGCGGTTTCATTGTCGAAGCATCTGATGACGACGAAGAATCGATACCGGTACAGAATATACCAACCAGAGACGATGCCCCCGTCAAGGACGCCGCCTCCGCACCTGGTCCTGATGGGTTTGCACCTCTGCCTCCGGGCGTAGCCGCCTTTGATCCGGTTACCCTGTTTGAGGCGCGAGTCAAAGAGGACCCGCGAGGGGACATGGATGCCTGGCTGAATCTCATGGCCGAGCATCGTGGTCGTAGCAGACTTGATGAGTTGCGCAAAGTCTATCATAGATTTCTGGAAGTATTTCCGCTATCGGTAAGTTCGAAACCGTCCAGCCAACATATCTATTTCTAACAATGTCAGAGTGATATCTGGGTTCAATGGATCGAGCTTGAACTCGGTCTTGACAACTTTGTCGACGCTGAGCAGCTGTTCGGTCGCTGCTTAATGACAGTGCCCAACATTAAACTTTGGACCGTCTACCTCAACTACATCAGACGCCGTAACGACTTGACAAACGACTCTTCCGGGCAAGCAAGACGCACGGTTACTCAATCGTATGAGTTTGTCATCAACAACATTGGCGTTGATAGAGACTCGGGTGACGTGTGGCTGGACTACGTTCAGTTCATCAAAAATGGACCGGGTCAGATCGGTGGCACTGGCTGGCAAGACCAGCAGAAGATGGACCAGTTGCGCAAGGTTTACCATCGCGCCATTAACGTACCCATGTCCACGGTCAACACACTGTGGAAAGAGTATGATCAGTTCGAAATGGGCCTCAACAAGGTCACTGGTCGCAAGTTCATTCAAGAGCGCTCACCCGGCTACATGTCTGCCAAGAGTGGCAACATTGCTCTTGACAACATTACGAGATCACTGCACAGAGTCAATCTCCCGCGACTTCCGCCGGCTCTAGGATTTGATGGCGACATCGAATATAGAGCGCAAGTTGAGCTTTGGACGAAGTGGATCGCTTGGGAGAAAGACGATCCCTTAGTTTTGAAGGAGGAAGATCCCAAGGCATACACGCAGAGAGTAATGTATTGCTACAAGCAAGCTTTGATGGCCCTGCGCTTCTGGCCCGAGATGTGGGTTGATGCTGCCGAATGGTGCTTCCAAAACGATATCAGGGAGTCTGAGCTTGAAATGGGCACACAATTCCTTGTCCAAGGTATTGCGGCTAACCCACAAAGTGTCTTGCTCGCCCTCAAGTATGCCGATCGCATTGAATCGACGTATCCTGGCAAAGAAGGTGACAGATCGGAGTATGCCGAGGCCGTTCGCAAACCCTACGATGTCATCCTCGATACGCTTTACGGCATGGGTGACAAGGTCAAAGAACGTGAGAGGCTTGAAGTCTCGACCCTCAAACAAGCAGCCGCGCAAGACCCCAAGATGCAACAGTCTATTGAAGAAAAGGACAACGACAATGGCAATTCAAAACTCGCCGCAGGTGAGGAGCGCATCAAAGCCATCCAGCATGCGTACGCGGCCGAGAGCCAACTTTTGTCCAGAACAATTTCCTACATTTGGATTGCTCTAGCACGCGCCATGAGAAGAATTCAAGGCAAAGGGAATCAAACCGAAGGCGGTCTTCGCAAAGTGTTTACGGACGCTCGACACAAGGGCCGCCTCACCAGCGATGTCTATGTTGCTGTTGCTCTTCTTGAGTCGGTCGTATATAAGGATCCTGTCGGCGCAAAGATCTTCGAACGTGGCGCCCGTCTGTTCCCCAATGACGAGGATTTCATGATTGAGTACCTCAAGTTCCTTCACTCGAAGGACGATACCACAAGTATGTCACTTCCCTCTCTGATCGTTTCCAGGCTAACCGACAATAGACGCCCGAGTTGTTTTCGAAACTTGTGTTAATCGCCTTATTTCGAAACCCGAAACTCTGGCAAAAGCTCGACCGTTATACGCCTATTTCCATAAATATGAATCTCAATACGGCGAGCTCTCCCAGATCTCGAAGCTTGAGGAACGTATGGCGGAGCTTTTTCCTGAAGATCCGAACTTGAAATACTTCGCCGAAAGATTCTCTTCAGACAGATTTGACCCGGTTCATACTCCAATTATTGTGTCAAAGGCTGTACAGATGCGTCCCAAGAAAGACTTGCCCACAATCGATGAGCCATCCTTTTTCGAAGACAATTCAGGTCCTATGCGACAGGAGCACAGCCCGCGGCCGCAATTCACTCGTGCTACCGCTTCTCCTAAGCGACCGTTTGGTATAGACGACGATGAACAGAACCCACCGAAGCGCGTGGCTCGTGGTGTTTCTCCTCTCAAAGGAGCTGCGGGCCGCCGCCTTGATCAACAACGACGTAATCAGACGTCTGCTCTGCACCGCGACATTACATTCCTTCTCGGGATACTGCCTCCCGCCCACGCATACGACTCACAGCGACTGATGGCACCCAACCTGGTTTCCCTCCTCCGGGAAACCCCGCTACCCGATTACATGTCCTGGAAAGCGCTTACCGGGGGTCAGTATAGACATCACTCCCAAATGCACACGAGGCAAGCATCCGGCGACTTGGCACGTCCGATGAGTCCCTACGGCCAGGGCCAGGCCTCTTCCTCTGGCTATCGCAACTCTCCGCTTGCCGGCGGCTATCAAGCGCCGGGCTCAAACTGGGGAGCTGTGCAGGGGAATTACCCTTCTGGCCAATACGGCGGTCAGCGCTAGCAGTAACCAGCAAAAGTGATGTTGACGACTCGGCTGAACGCGAGCTGCGGCATTGTCTCTGTTCGACTAGGTGTGTGGCATTACGTGGCGTTTGTTTATGGCAGTTTTGCATATTGGGCAAATAAAATCTTGTTTTGGCCTGGGGTACTGCGGAGGTAGAAGCATTCATACTGAGCTCGCATCTTGCGCAGCAATTGCACAATTGACACATGTTTCCACCACAGCGTTCTTGCGCAATGCCACATCCGTGTCCCTCTTGTACATGATGGTAACCAAATGCACCGTCGTACGGTGCAATGCGTGCCCGTAGCCAACCCATAGTTTCACGGCATCCACTCTGTATAGCCACAGGTATCTAAACTTCCGTGCAATATGAGCCGGGGGCTTAGAACAATAGGTCCTAAATGCGCCAATCTGATTCTTGTAAAGAATACAGCATTGCGCATGTGTGTGTCTCCCCGCAGTTTTGTTGCTCTGCCTAGGTAGGCGTGCTCCAAGACAACCAGCCACCTCGTCGGCACTTGCAAACGCACGCAGCGTCGTTTTCTTCTCTGACGGCTGGCAACAGCTGCAGCCTGCCAGCTGCCGATAGCCTACGTGTGTGCCTGCCAGCTGGCAACAGTCACACATGCATCGCTATTTATTCACTTGATTCTTCGCTCGCTTTTTTCTTCCCTCCATCATCATCATCATCCCTCGATCAGAATCCTGCTGTTGGTGGTCGTATATTTCCTTGGCTTTGCAAGCTCCCGGTTCATCGAAAATACTCTTCTTCTTGATCAGGAGGCAACTCTGCATTTATTCTTGGCCAACCCACCTCTCAGTGCCTCGATCGGTAAGTGCTTTTTTTTTGGTCCCCTCATCGTCCCTGTTTCGCCACCTGATTTATCCTTCCCGACTCCGGAAGCGAGACTAACTTTAGATCAGATCATGGCTGATCGCGGGAGACCTCCGCAATCCGGCGCTCCTTCTTTAGGACGTGCGCCTTCTCAAGCGTCGTCCACTCGTCCCGCCGCTGGCCAACCCGGCTGGACTCAAGGCCCAGGATTTGATCCAGGCCGTCTAGGAGGAACCGTGAAGAAAGTTAGCAATACACGGATGGAATTGCCTCCAGATGCCTACGTGTCGGACACGCAGAAATCTATGTTCACCCTCCGGGCAAACAACCTGAATACCGAAGGCTCGCCCGCTATCGTCGAAGTCAACCAGTATAGGATGACAAAGTTCGACTTTTCGAAAAAGATCTATCAGTATGACGTGAGTAGAAGATGCTATAGCTCGTCTTCTCCATCTTCCTCTAACATTCTTTAGGTCGCGTTGTCCCCCGATCCTGATAAGAAGACTGTTATCCTAAAGAAACTCTGGGAGCATGCGAGTTTCAAAGCTGCGTTACAGAAATACAACTATGAGATGTGGATCTGTGACGGCAAAAAGCTTGCTTGGTCTCCTTCTCTGGTCGATCGAGGTGAACTTCGTTTCACAGTGAATCTTGACGAAGGCCGCCTCCAAACGCAGCAGAAGCCCGCACGAGCAAACAATGTGTTCCATGTCACTCTAAGAAAGACAACGGAGGTCCAGATGGCAGCCCTGAAGGGATATCTTGAACAACGTGTTCAATTCAACAACGCTGTTAGTGAGGCTTTGAACTTCGTGGATCACTTGATTCGACAGTGGCCCTCGCAGAATCTCTTGGCCATCAAGAGAAACTTTTACAAACTACAAGCCAAGGGTCGACCTCTCATGGACGGTTCCCTTGTTGAGGTGCACAAGGGGACCTACGCCTCCGTCAGACTCAGTCACAACCTGAACCGAGGCGGCGTTGGTCTTGCATTAAACGCAGACATTGCAAATACCTGCTTTTGGGTTGGAAACCAGACCGTTGATAGGTTACTTTGCAACTTTCTTGCGGCTACTGAACCTCGGCGCTGGCGCAATCTGTCACCAGTTGATCTGAGCAATCAGCTGAAGCCCATCAGTGGTGGAAAGAGTGGCCGTTGGGAATCCAGTGATGCATTCAAGCAACTTCGAAAGCTTCGCAGACTGAAGTTTAAAGTCCGTCATCCAAATCGCACCGCTGCGGTAGACAAGGTCTACACTATACAAGACATCGTCTTCGGTCAAGATTATGGAGCTGAAGGTGGCACCGCCCGAAATGTCAAATTTGAACATGACGGTCAGCAAGTATCTGTTGCGCAGTACTTCGAGAAGAAATACAACGCTTTCCTTCGCTTTGGAAACTTTCCGCTGATCGATGCTGGCAAGGCTGGCTATATTCCAATGGAGTTTGCTTTCGTGGAGCCCATGCAGAGATATCCATTCAAGCTCAATCCAGACCAGACGGCCGCCATGATCAAGATTGCGGTTACAAGACCAAAGGAGAGAAGGGCTGACATCCAATCGCATGTCAACGACCTTCAAATCCCCAATGACCCCTTTTTACGTCATTACGGGGTACAATTCGATCCACAGTTCACCAAGGTCGATGCTAAAGTTCTCGCTCCTCCAGCAGTGAACTTTGGAACAGGTACCGCGGACCCGAAGTTCTCTGGCCGTTGGGATCTTCGCGGTAAAAAATTCTGGAAGCAGAACATCGCACCGCTGGTGAGCTGGGGCTTCTTGGTCCTCGACAATTGTGTCCAACTTCCGTCACTAAAGGCGTTTTCGCAAACCTTCAAGACCACATTCATAGGCCATGGAGGCAAGTGTACCTCAGACCCTATGCTCCTCACCCCTCCCGGGAATGCGAGAGATGTTGCTCAGTCCCTCCACTGGGCATACACTCAACTTTTGAGCACGAAGGGCTATCCACAGCTGATTTTTGTTGTGGTGCAACATAAAAACAGTCCTCACTATATGCGTCTCAAAAAGTCCGCAGACTGCCGTTTTGGAATTCTCACACAAGTTGTGAACGGGAGAGCCGTGGCCGAAAATAACGGCCAATACCACTCGAATGTGTGTATGAAAGTGAACGCCAAACTCGGGGGCGCCACTGCCCGCACCATTCCTCCTTGGAAGATCAAATCGGCTACATACTTCCCCGAGTCCCGTCCGACTATGATTATTGGAGTCGATGTTTCTCACGCTGCCCCGGGAGGTGTCACAGCCTCTGTTGCAGCCATGACCATGTCTGTTGATCGGGATGCCAACCGCTATGCTGCTGCCGTCGAAACCAATGGGTATAGAACGGAGATGCTGACGCCAAGCAACGTCAACTTTATGTTTGGCCAGTTGCTAGCGCAGTGGAGGCCGAATCATCTGGCCTTCCCTAAACACATCATCTACTTCCGAGATGGTGTTTCCGAAGGCCAATTCGCCCATGTCATCGAGCAGGAGATCAATGAGATCAAACGTTACTTGAGTAGCGCTGCTCCGAACCAAACAATGCCCCAGTTCACGGTCATTGTGGCCACGAAGCGGCACCATATCCGTTTTTTTCCACAAAAGGGAGACAGAAACGGTAATGCTCTCCCTGGCACACTTGTCGAGAAGGAGGTCACGCACCCCTTCATGTGGGACTTCTACCTTTGTTCCCATGTTGCCATTCAAGGAACAGCACGCCCAGTCCATTATAATGTCATCATGGACGAAGCCAAGATGCCCGCCAATGAGCTGCAGAAGATGATTTATCATCAGAGCTACTCGTATGCAAGATCAACTACTCCGGTGTCCTTGCACCCGGCTGTGTACTACGCGCATCTCGCTGGCGATCGGGCTCGAGCCCATGAAGACCAGTACAGTAGTGACGGCTTCCAGCAAGGTGGGAAGGGCCATGAGATGGTCCGCGATCAAGAAGCCAAGGGCCACCTCGCCGAAATGCCGGCATTGACAGACGCGCCAAAACTATTGCCGCTAGGTGGCAAACTTGGTGAAGCACCTGTGGCGGGAGAAGAAAGGCAGAGGAACTTCTTCAGATCTACCATGTGGTACATCTAGACCTGAGTCAGAATGGAAGGGGTGTGGCCAAAAAAAGGTGATGAGATTGAGAATGAAGTTGGGGATGAAGTTGGGGATGAAGTTGGGGATGAAAATGGGGATGGCGTGGCTTGACCGCGATGACACTATTGGTGGTCGGTGGTGGCGGAGGACAGTTTTTTGCTAGATAGCTAGTTTTGGTAGCTGAAATACAGAAAGACACAAGTTATTTGAGAGTGTTACTGCCGCAACGACCACCCGCGCAATACCTTAGGTAGTGCAGCCCCACTAGGAACTAGAGATGCGCCGACACTACCGGAACTTGGCGGGGAACTTTGACCTTGCATCTCTTTTTCAAACGGCATCATGGCGGGCTTTTTACGAGGAAAGCAGGCAGGCATCCAGAAAGACTTGTCTGCCAGCATCCGGCCTGAGTTGTTCACGCCTGACATTCAAGCTCGTTATGGCATCAACTCTCATATCAGGTACGTATGTGAAACGCGCTCCTTTGCCCCTCCATATACCCCCAAGACAGCAGAAGCGGCCTTGTGACATTTACTGTATACAATCTAGTTGCTTTGCCTACGACCCAATTCAATCACTTCTTGCGATCGGTACGAGCGAAAGTAAATTCGGAGTGGGAAAGATTTACATCTTTGGCCAGCGCCGAGTGCAAAAGGTGCTGCAACCACCGCGCGCTACCTCGTTTCGTATGCTGCACTTCTCCGCCAACCACATTGTTAGCCTCGACACGAAAAACGAAATCGGACTGTGGAACCTGGATACCGGTACCCGGGCTGGCGCCCAGGTGGTGGCCGGACTCGTGTCGGCCCTAGTTGTTGATCCAATGCTGGACTGGGCATTTGTCGGTTTACAGAACGGCGATGTCATGGCATACGATCTGGATCGCTACTCGCTTTCGCGCTCATTCAGGCTTCCTAACTTTTGGAAGCACAGGGAACCTGGCGCGCGAGCTGTGACTCTGGTCTGTATGGCCATGCATCCGCGCGATGTGGGAAAGCTGCTCATTGGCTATACGCATGGGGCCGTCGTATACTCTTTCAAGCAGAATAAACCGGTGCAATACTTTGAATACGCTGTTCCACGTGGTGCTCCTGGAGGAAACGGAACCTGCATCGATACGATTCGCAAGCCAAGACTTACACATGCCCTGTGGCACCCCTCTGGTACATTTATCTTGACTGCCCACGACGATGGCAGTTTGGTCTTCTGGGACCTTAAAGACTCCAAGATTGTGCTGGCACGGACTCTCACCGCTAACGGAATCGAACTACCATCAACCGGGCCAGCCCAGCCGACTCTTCTTGAGCCATATATCAAAATAGCGTGGTGTTGCAAGGAGAATTGTGATGACTCTGGCCTTCTTATCGCTGGAGGTCACCCTTCGACGTCTGGAGAAAATAGTCTCACCTTCATCGACCTCGGCATCACTCCCGTCTATGCGACATCGTCTTGGCAGTACCTTGCAAACTATTTCCATGGAAAGCATAGCATTTCATTGACGCTGCCGCCTGGAGCACAATTAATCGACTTTCTTCTTATCCCACGCTCTTCGCCACACTTCCATGGTGCACAGGATCCAATCGCTGTTCTCTCCTTGCTGAGTGCCGGTGAGCTTCTTACTCTGAGCTTCCCATCCGGCTACCCGATTAGTCCCACGAACCAACTTCACCCCTCGACCTTTTTCGTGCACCCCTTTATCACCAAGTTACATGTCTCCAGCCTGGAGCGGCCTAGATGGCTGTCTATGATTGAAAAGAGAGACCAGGGAGAGCCGATTCTCAAGGGTGGCGCAGAAGGCGCCAGACCTCGCAAACGTTTCGAGGAGAGAACTATCATTCAAGCAGCCCATGCCGATAGCATAATTCGCATTTGGGATTCAGGCCATGCTGACGAGATCGAAAACGCGCAACCTATCCAGGTTGATATCGCCCGTGCGCTTGATCGCTACGACGACGTTGATGTTTCATGCATGAGCATGGCAAGCAACACTGGTGAATTCGTCGTTGGCACTAGAACAGGCGAGGCGATTGTGTTCCGATGGGGAAAGAATCGATTTCACGGAAAGTCTGAATCGCCTTCTATCGACCCCAACCCCAAAAGCCTGACTGATATCAGCTCTCGAGCAGAGCCCAGTCTTCGGGAGGGTCTGCAGCCCTTTGTTTTGTATGAGATGATGATGGGACCAATCACTGCAGTGAAGCTTTCAAATGTTGGCTTTGTTGCTGTAGGATCTGAGCTCGGATTTCTCACCATCATCGATCTGCGCGGTCCGCAAATAATATACCAAGCTCCCATGACCGATTTCGCCAAGCAAGCAAAGCGCGGCTCGCTTTTCAAGGGAGCCCACAGTCGCTCTGACTCTACGCCCCAGAAGGAGTGGCCTGTAGTCATGGAATTTGGAGTCATGACTCTTGACGATGATAAATATTCTAGCATATGCTGTTTCGTTGGTACCAATATCGGCAAGATCATCACATTCAAACTTCTCCCTGCCGCCAACGGCACGTATTCGGTTCAGCTAGCCGGTGTCTTGGCCCTTGATAGCAGAGTGATCACTCTCAACGCCATTGACGTCAACACAGGCAGACCTGCTGCGGCGACTGGGCAAACTGTGGCTGGTCTGCGCGAAGGGCGACAGGTTGACGGTGCTGTTGTCGCCGTCACGCACACCGAGATACGTATCTTCCACCCCGCAAACTCAAAGGGAGCGTCCAAGGAATTCGACAACCTGCTCTGTGACGCGGCGTCTGTCGCAGAACTTGAGCTACAAGGCTACGCTATCGTCGCGGTGTTTGGTGACCGTACCGCGCGAGCCTTTTCCATTCCAACTCTAAAGGAAATTGGCAGGGCTGATCTTCCCACCGCGGACCCTACTAGAATGACTGAAACAGTAGTAACGCAGACGGGTGACATCTTTGCTTGGACTGGCCCCAGTGAATTAGAGGTTATTCACGTCTGGGGTACTGGCAAGGCTCTGGAAGAGTCACCAGACGTGCTGATTAATCCGAAGCTTGCGTGCCCACCGCGGCCGACCATCTCCAATATGCAGTGGATTTCCGGAACCCAATTTGTGTCGGTTCTTGATCTTGACATGCTCGTTGGTGGACCCGATCGGCCACAGAGCAAGCGCATGCTCGAGGCTGCCGCTGCAGAGCAGAGAGCGGCCCGGCAAGGAGGCGCCCCAGGAAGCTCTTTCGCGGGCAGTGCACAAGAAGGATGGGGCTCGTACCTGTCTCGTCAGTTGGCCGAACGGACAGAAAAGCTGAACATCATGGGTGACAGCATGGAACATCTGCAGGCTCAGAGCCAGGGCTGGGCGGATGATGTCAACAAGTACATGGGCAAGCAGAAGCGTGGTCTCGTCATGGGAGCGCTCAAGAGCAAGTTCTTTTGAGCCGATGCCATTTTTTTCTAGATAGTCATGAGAGAGAAATTAATGTACCATTTTCAATTGGACGAGCCAGTCGTCAACAATATGCTATTTTACTGCATTGCTTTGTGCTCAGCAGAGACGGCTGACCCCTTGGAGAGAAGACGGCGCACTGCATTTACCGGGTATTTTTTCGAGAGAATGTGCTTCTGTTTGATAAAACTTTTCTGCATTATGGTTTGAGTGTTTCGATCCCTGGAGAACTCGCCATGAAAAAGAGCTGGCATAGATGGGCGGTGTGATTCGAGATATCGTCAAAGCGACCGATGAATGTCTCAGTTGATACTGCAAGCGCGGCATCTCAGCAATTGGGCAAAGATAAGGCAGCGACACGATAGTCATTACTCATTGCAAGCGACTGCTCTCAGAATCTCTTCCTACTGCTCAACTAGCCTTTTCCAGTCCCTTTCAATGTGGGAATTCTTCTATTCCGTCAGCATATTCCTCTACCTCGTGGGCAACTATGTGGATTGGAGAGACAGCATATTCACCCTTGTACATGATGCATCATCGTTGTGGCTATGGCTTTCCTCCCGCGGGCAAATGAGCACCTCGGTCACGTCGACAGCAGCGACAAACCAAGTACTCCTTGATCACAACTCAACAACCATGTGGATGCCGCCAGGCTCGTCAGAGATGAAACTGCGAACCAAGGCCCTATTTGCGCTCGGGCCGATTGCGGCGCGTCCATACCGAACCTATCAAGGAACACAAATTCACAGCCACTTGCGGGACATGACGAGCCTGCTCCCTCTGTCGCCAGAAAACTTGGTACCGATGAGCTTGCACACGCCCTTTTCATTTGCGCGGACCGTTAGAGATTTTGTCGCTCTGAAATGCAGCGAGAATAGCAGCGACAAGTACGGGCATCGTTTCTTCGTCTTTCATCCGGACACGGCTTGGATGGGAGCCTTTCAGCGGATGTACGATGTGGAAGGCCCTCTTCCACTGGAGTTCGCCGGTGTAGCCCATAATCTCTTCGTCCTCGCACGTTGGATGCTTTGCGAGCGGGTGACTCTGGTCCAGACCTTGGGGGACGCTGGGAGAAGGATTCGCTTCCACGTCCTCGTCCCGACCACAGAGACTCTCGTGATCCCGCAGCCCTTCTGCTTTATGGATGCCTTGGCACCGCTGATAATCGAGGGTCCCATAAGTAAGGGCTATCCGCTAGTATGGTTCAGGATGGCATCGTCATCTACGACGGGTCTACGGGACGTTGGCGCTATCCCGTCACCGTGTACGAATCTGGCCGAGGGCAAAGCTTTTACCGCCGTATGTTTGCTCTGGATTGCATCTTCGCCCCTTCTTCTGGCTGCTTGCAGAGTGGTCTGCTTTGTGCACCTGCCGTTTTACGTTGCGCTGGCGCTGTCGCTGTTGTTTCACGGCTTCGCACTCAATGTAACGCTCTGGATCAAGAGACAAGTGAGAGAATATTACATGCAAGAAGATGCCCCCATCATGCTTGGATAGGTGCGAGTGGTGCCGTGGAATGAAAAGAAATGCGTGTCACAGGGGGAATGTAGATGCCGCGTCGGCGGTGATGAGCAGCGTGCAAATTCTGATTTTGATATGAGCGCATGCTAAGGTGGTGTTCGTTTTCTGTCGTCTTCTATCAGTATTGTACTGGCCAGCGACTTATTTGGCGTCGTGGGTTTTTCAGATGATGGACTAGACTCATCACCAGCCTGTGTTGTTTCTGTCGACGGCGGGGGCCCGACATCTGGCAGCTCTTCAGCGTCGCCGCCGTTTTCTGCGGCAGCCTCTGCAGCGATGCCCTCTTGCCGACTCGACCACTTAATGGCAAGCATGATACCAATAGATATTAGCAGAAACGCCGTCGTGCAGAGGGCGAGTATCCATCGGCCGGGATGCGAGGGTAGTTTTCGGTTGATGTGGTCCATCGACCATGGATAGCAGTGTGATTTGACAATGACAAAGACGCCTAAGCCCATGTATAAAAACGGAATGAACTTTTCTGCGTATTTCTGTGCGACCATCAGAATGTGTCTCTGCTTCATAATGAGCCAGGCTGCCAAGCACCACACGCCAACGCCTATGTAGAATACAACGACGTAGACTGCGATTTCAGCACCACGGGTCTGTGAGAAGAGCGGAATATATGTGCCAATGTTGTCTCCTCCGTTGATGAGGGTAATCGTGGCAACTTTGATGATGACTTTGATGCGCGTCGCGTTGGTCATTCGAAAATGTTCGTCCTCTTGTTCATGGTCGTCGCCATAGCGTGACAGAAGCACGTCGAAGAGGGCCCAGAAGCCGAGCAGCATGGGTAAGAAGCCCAAAAAGCCTATTGGTTCCGAGGGCAAGGCAAGAGAAATGCCAAAGCCAATCATACTGATGATGGTGATGGCTGTGAAACCGACATATTGGCCAATAACGATGTTGAGGGGCGACATGCGCTTGCTGGTGGCCGACTCGGCGAAGAAGGTGACAAGGACGAATATGTCGTCAATGTTGGTGGCAGCGAAGGCGCCGCACGCCGTGCCAATGACCTCGCCGAGAAGCATGGCCGACGAGACACGAGCGTGCACAATGGTTATGCGCAAGATGGGTAGGTAGGAAAGGGAATGGTGGTTGGAGGAAACTTGGTCGCCTAGCAGAAGCCATGGTTGAAGTTGGCGCCCAAGGAAGGGGTTCAATTAAATAGGTACCTAGGTACCTAGGTACTCCGTAGAGAGCAAACACAAGTGGCTTGGCCCGTGGGTAGCGTCAAGGTGCCCGCCCGCCCGTACAGCGTCCCCCGCCTGTAGTATTAAAAAGTGAATACTAAAAGCAGATGTTCTAGATGGGCTTCATAGCTTGATTCGGGCATTCCAATGACGACGATGATGATTCCATCTTTATTTTGACCTACCCTCCCTCCTAATGTATGTTATTTAAATGACTCGCTCAATCGGTAGATCAGCCCTCTTAGCGGCGGGACGTGCCGAGTTACGGCAAACTTTCTAACGGGGCCGGTAAAAGGCAACGGCCAACTTTTCTTAAGCTTGTACATGACTTTTCATGCCACGCCCTTTTCCTTTTATCACGTCGGCCCAGTCTATCACGGATCCCAAACATTCTTGTATTCATATTCTAGTGCGTAGATACGGAAAGTTAGTTATAGCTTAGATGTCATCAGGGTGGACAAAGAAAGCCACGCCAATAATCGTGTATCTAGGCATCTGTCAGTACCAAATAGCGCAATTTTCAAATCCAACACTTACGTAGCAACTAGCAGCATGCCCTCAAAATAATTCGTCTTTCCTCCACGCACCAAGCAACTGACCACCAAGGTCGACATGGTCAGGACAATCGTTTCAAATGTGTCGAATTGCAATGACATGTCTCTGCCGATAATCCAGCCGACAATGACCAGGAACGGAGTAACGAATAGTGAAATTTGAAGCGTCGCGCCGACAATGACGGAAATAGCCAAGTTGATGCGACCGGTTTGCGACCACTGCACAGTTCCCACAAAACAGCCCGCATTGCCAACGATTGGAACAATAATGAGGCCAATGAAGCTGCGACTGATGCCCAACGCTTCGACGACACCGTCAATGCTGTCGACGAGGGCATCGGAGCTCGAGGCAATCCCAAGAGTGGCAAGAATCAGTACTGCACAGCTGGACACTGCGTGCAGCTTCTTGCCGTCGTCGCTCTCTTCCTCGGCAAAAAGATCTGCGTGCGTGACTGATTGAAAGTAGACGTACAAGACGTAGAAGATGAGAAGGATGACGGAGGTGCTGCGCGAGAGAGTCAAGATGTAATCAGCAGTGCTGCCGTCTGCGCTTTCCGTGACGAGGTCGCCAGCACGAAGCGCCGACGGAAGAATGAGAGAGGTGCATGAAATGACCATGAGCGAGGTGAGAATACCCGCCACATCGACATTGATATGGACCGTCTGCTTGTCCTGGCCGGCGAGATAAAAGGCCGAGCCAAGAATCTAAAGGGCTTTAGCATGGACGAAGCAACTAGAGTACGGTCACATACCAATAGAATTGAGGATAGAATACTTCCTATCATGCTTGACTGCACAATGCCGATTTCTCCCTCCTTGAGGGCACTGATGCCAACCTAGGCGTCTCACGGTTAGCGGCGATGCATGCAAGCCGCTGCAGCAGACGCTACTCACAATCATCTCTACTGCATTGCCAAACGTGGCGTTGATCAGGCCTCCCGCGACGGACCCGACAATGGCAGCAAGCTGCTCGGTAGAAAAGGTAAGAATAGAAGCCAGCGGGAGCATGGCGAGGAAATTGAGCATGAAAACGGCCCATCCAGGAAACCCCCACTCGGTGCCATAAAGACCAAGCGGGAGACAGAACAGCAGGATATTGGTTACGCTGCACTGTAAAGTGCCCTTGGTGGCATACACCAGCTCGTCCGTAAACGCGGTAATTGCGCTCTTGGGCCTATTGCGGCTTGTGTCTGGTAGTAGCGGCGTCGTGTCCGCGACATCCTGCGATATGCAATGATGGGAATCCATCATGGTGGCCAGCACACGCTTGCCAGGATGGAAAACGGGATCGACGTTGGCGGGCGAGCAGCGAGCAAGGCAGTTTGTTGCCAAGAGATGAGAAGCACTCGGACGCTAGGACGGGCCGCAAACAACTCGGGAAATGCAGTTAGGTTGGGGGCTGGCTGCTGTGGGATCAAGTCAAGACCACACATGCACCCTGTCAGACCAGTCAGACAGGATACATGTTGCAAGGCGCAGCAGCAGCAAGAGCACCCTTTTTGAATATCAATAATTACTTACGCCCAGGTATTTAGTAATGGCATGGGCATGCTGATGGCCTTGTAGGCTTGTCCCATCCCATCCCAACCCCACAGCGCACGCCGCCGCACGGCCCAAGCAGATTTACCACGCCTCAGCTCTGCTCTTCGCAACCAAGTTTCGGGACAAATCATCATCGCACGCCAAGCGTTGTTGCGGATCTGAATTCTCGCTAACTACATACATAGCTAGGCCGCTGCGGATATAGCTCGTCTTTTCCCCTACCGCCTTGCCTCCATCATGGCTTCCACCAACGTCGCGTTCCGTCAGCGCCACAGCCAACCCTCAATGTTCACGTCAGCTGCTGCGGCCTCGTCTTCTTCCACTTCGCATCGGACCCCTCTGGCCGACGCAACCGCTGATCCTGTGCCGGCGGCCACAAATGGTGCCGACCGTGATGCGCGACGGGCCAGCGACCCCACGCCCGGGCTGCGCCGTTCAGACACGTTTGGACAGCTCGCCGCGATCCTGAGCGACGACTACATTGGCGAGAGCAAACCTCTGCTGCTCGCCGTCCCGGCAGCGATTGCGCTGTCGCTGGTGCCGCACATGCCTGCAGCGCTCGTATTTGTCCTCAACGCCGCGGCCTTGGTGCCCCTAGCGGCGCTAAACATTCTCACCGTCCTCACCATGACCAAGAATGCTAGGGTGTGGGGTGGGCTTTTCCGTGCAGTCGGCGGAAATTCTACAGAATTTCTCGTGAGTTTCAAAACCACGGTTTGCTGCTTACAGTCAATGCAATCAATCGCTAACTGCGGCGGCCGACGATAGATTAGCGCCGTGGCACTGGGCCTTGGCGAGAGCGCTCTCGTCCAGCAAACCATGATTGGCATTATACTGAATTATGCGCTTCTTGTGAGTAGCCATTGATCTTGATTCCGCCTTTAATGACCAGCACAAGGAAGCCAATCCGAGCATGCAGTTCTCACAATTATTTTTACAGGTCCTCGGTGGCAGCTTTCTACATGCCAGCTACGGCAAAAAAGATGCCGTCTTCAGCAAGAGCAGAACCAGCATCATGTCCTCCCTAGTCATGGTCACGTCCTTTTGCCTTGTCATTCCTACAGTCATGTCCCTCACAACCGGTGCTGGACGTCTTGAATCTCCCGAAGCCATTGACCGCGGCATCCTCAATCTCTCACACATGACTGCCGCTGCTCTCGTCCTTCTCTTTTTCACCTACCTATCGTTTCGCTTCGTCACCCATGGCCAGTTCTTCCCGGTGAATCCAGGCGCACTGCAGTTTAATCCTGACAGCCGCACAAATACGCAACTCGACCCGAAGCAGCAGCAGCAGCAGCAAAGCACCGCTGCAACTTTTGCGCTGGGCGTCAGCTTGCTTGGCAGCTTGTCCTGTACAATCATCTGTGCCGTGTTCTTGCTGCGCAGCATGAATGTAGCTGCAGAGAGCCTGCACATCACAAAGACATTTGTCGCTTTTGTTGTCCTGCCACTCATTGTCAGCTCGGCCAAGTCTGTAAGCATCATCCGCCACGCCCGGGCCGAGGAAGCTGGCGGCGCACGCATGAGCCGCCTCGACTTTTCCATCCGCTCTGTAATGACAAACGTCCTTGATACACTGCTATTCAATATACCGCTACTTGTCTTCCTCGGCTGGGGCCTAGACCAGCCAATGGTGCTCGTATTCGGCCTCTTTGACGCGGTTGTTTTTGTTCTCTCCGTCACCATCATGACCTTTCTTGTCCGCTACGGCAAGACTACATATTTCGAGAGTTGTATGCTCATGGGAACGTATGTGCTGCGCCCGTCCACCTCGGAAAATTGGTCTTCTTTTTCTGATTTGCTGCTTCTAGATACCTCTCGATGGCCATTGTCTTTTTTGTCCGACCAGACTTGGCCAATGGTGGTCGGCCGACACCAGAGTTTACTCCAGATAGCTTGCCCCAAGCCAGCGTCTTGTAATTTTAATGAAAGGGTTCAACAAAGTAGGCCGTCGCAATGATTGCATATCTAGAGGAATAAAAAACCCAAATCAGTAACTGCACTGCGTGATTGTATCGACACACTGGTAGACTTACACGCAAAGAAACATCATGCCGTGGAGGTATGTGTATTGTCGATCCTGTAGAACCTGGTTCACCAATACAATGGCAAAGAGCAAGACACATGTCTGCGACATTTCAAAGTATAGATCCATGTTGCTGCCGATGAACCAACCAATGATGACAAGGGCGGGCAAGACGAAAAGCGCAATCTGCAGTATACTGCCGACAATGACAGCAATGGCAAAGTCAATTTTTTGCTTCTCTACAGCCGCCAACACCTGCGTCATCTCCGAGGCATTGCTCGCGAGCGGAATGATGACGAGGGAGATGAATGTCTGGCTCACGCCGAATGCCTTGACAATCTCATCAAGCCGCTGCATGATGTTATATGCGCACTTGCCAATGGCGAGGGAGCTCAAGACCAAAGTGAGGACGACGACGGAAATGTCTTGCATGGAAGGAGTGCTGTCCAGGTCTGCGCCACTCTCGCAATCCCGCGTGGCCTCGCACGTGGCCTCGCCCTGAGACGACGGCTGCGAAGTGGGGATGAGGTCATCGCTATGGTCGCTAGCCGCCTCGTCGTCACCGCCGTCTTGTCCATCTTCGAATAAAGAACGGTGCGTCTTGTGCTGAAAGTAGAGGTACGCCAAGTATATGAGCAGCAGGACGATGCTGGTCGCGCGGCTAAAGGTCACGATGCGCTGCTTCATGCCCGCGCCCTTTCTGTGTGCGTGGGGGATGGCGGCGTACAGCGCGGTGGGAAGGACCATGGCCATGGCGGCCACGAGCATGAGCGAGGACAGCGAGTCGACGAGGGCCGAGTTGACGACGATGACGCCTTTGGAGCGGGCGCCGACAATGATGCATATCCCCTGCACCAGCAGAATGTCGTTGAGGATGCTGCCCATCATGGCAGACTGCGCTGCGCTGACATTGTTTTGCGTAATGGCGAGCAGTCCGACCTAGATTTGGAAAGGGGGCGGGGGAGAGGGGGTTAGCGCCATCAAAGACCTTTGATTGAGAAGATGAGAGGAGGGATGGGATGGGGTAAGAAGGCGCGGACAATGAGCTCAACCGTGTTTCCCAGCGACGCATTCACCAGCCCGCCGACCAAACCGCCCCAGCGTTCGCTGAGCGTGTCTGACGCATCCGAAATCAGCCCTGATAGCGGGATGATGGCGAGAAAGTTGAAGAGAAAGTCGGCAACGGGATTCCACGAATACGCCGAGGCGACAAAGCCCAGAGGAGCGCACACAAGCAGCAGGTTTAGGCTCAGGTATTTGCGCACCTGGCGTGGCAAACCTAAACGCGGCATTCTCACTGCGCAAGCGTAAAGTTGCGTAGTTGTATTTGAGAAGGACAGGCTAAATAGTAATAAGCCCAAGCAAGGCAGCGGTTCTAACTTCTCGGCCAGCCAATATTGCGGCGGGCCCGTTGTAGTTAGTCCGTACGGAGTACGGAGAAAATGGAATAACTAGTTATTATTACTACCTAGGTACACGTACGGATAGTTATAAGTTATAACTTATGGCGGCCAAAGTGAGGGGCGCTAATTATTGTTAAACCCGCCCGGCTCCTCCCGCGAAGCCCTAAAACCCGTGTCTAATGGCGGGGGTGGGCAGGGCTAGAGGGGGGAGGGCGTACCGTACCGGGGATGGCTTGGGATGAATAAATAAGGGAACCAGGTCAAAGCAGGCTGCTCGGCAGCGTCATCGAGAGGGCAGAAATATGAGTTGTAACATCAGCACTGATGATGAGGGCTGATGGAATGGCGGGGCTCATAGCCCCTGGCCTTGAGAGACGCAAACACGGTCAGCGTGGCCCAGAGAGATGACGACGGCGGAGAGAGGGGAGGGGAGAAAAAAGACACTTACGAAGCACTCTACGCAGGGCGTGTTGTTGACCCAGGTCCATTTGACGCACAAGAGAGATTCATAGTTTATGCAGTGATACCTGTTGAAACGACCGCCAGGCGAACTCATCTTGTGGTTTGACTGAGCTAGGCGGGGAAGGGATGGTGATGGGTTTGCGAGAGAGAACAGAAGGTTGTTGTTGTGTGTGCGCGCCCACGTTTGTTAAGAAGAGGTGTGTTTGTGCTAGTTACTCTTCCTTTTTGTGTTTATATACAAGTGACCGAGGGAATAGTGACAGAGTGCCAACCAGGTTGGTAAATAGTTTATCCAGACCGCATCTGTCCACACCAAGGAGGGCCCCAATGGCTGGGCATGGTCAATTCAAACTCTTGCAACAATCTGACTGCACACAAGTACAGCCCGTCAAGGCCACGCAGGGGGGTGACTTTCTTATTTCCATTCAGCTGTCAAGCGAAATATTTCTGGACCCCATGAGACCATTCGCCTCTCCACCTTGTCATTGAGGCCGTCAGCTTCACCAAAGTTCATCGGCAAGTACGCAAATGCTACAACTCCAAGTTTCGTGACAAGTGACAAGTTCATGTTTCAAATTACCGTCATATTCGGCGTGCAGCGGTTAGCAAGGCACTGTTCTTGCACGCGCAAGTCTCCAAAGAGTCTACAGATTGTCTATCGCGAGCCTCTATTCCGATGGCAGCAATGCGGAAGCGTCGGTCAGTCAGATTACGTGACCTGCAATAGCTGTTTCGTCAAATTAAACATTCAATCGGCTGCCGGGATGCAATTCTTCAAAACTGCTTTGAAGCATGGCAACATGCTCGTCGTAGGCCTCTTCCTGCCTCTAGAAATGGGTAGTATGACTTAAGGTCGGCCACCTGGCGGGCTGCGGTGGAGCTTGTCAGACGATAATGCACTGTATCTCAGTACTCCGTACGTATCTGTCAACTACCTTGGTGGACTAAGGTACAACGGTTTGTGTGGAACGGTTTGTGGCAGGAATGAAGGGAACATGGAACAAGACGAGAAAATTCAAAGCAGACGGAGAATGAACAGCGGGGAGAGCACGTACAAAAATACCTGTAATAATTAACGAGGAGATGGGGTGGTGAGATTACAAGACATCAAGAAAGAAAGAAAATGAAATAAAAAGTCGGCTTCAACAGCAAGGACAAGGCAGGTTGGCATGACAGCTTGACAGCCTACTACCCTGCTGTACAGGCAGGCATCGATGCTACTGATACAACCCTGATCGCCCGAGCTTTGGTGTGGGTAAGCCGGGCCGTTTCCATCTTGTCACAGGGTGGGCTTCTTCCATCACTTGCGGGCTGCCTTTGATGTGCCGTGTTTTGGAAGGGGGGGGGGGTTCCTACTCATTATATTCTGCGTCGAGCAGAGAGGGACAAAAGGCATGACGAGGAGAAATTTGTATTCGGCTCTTTGCTTGTTGAAAGAAATGCTCTGCGCAAGGCCATTGTGCAGGCCACCTGAAATATTGGGCCCCTCTGTGGCTGGCCATCGGATTGAGCTCGTGTAACGGCCCTGGCGCTGTGTTTGGCCGGTATCATCATAGCATACGGACAGGGTTGGAAATAGTCATGACAAGTGACTGACTGATTTAAATCAGTCACGTAGGCTCTGACTTATAACTTAACTAAAAATAGTCACTTACCATACTAAATAACTAGTGACTAACTTAATTTAGTCATAACCTTAGTAACTAATAACTAACTAGTTTTAGTTATAACTAAAAAAGTTATAACTAATTTTAATTATAGTTAAATAACTATAAAGGTAGGTTTAATAGTAGGTAATATTATATAAATATTATTAGATATTATAGCTTATTAATAATAAGATTATTAAGAAACTAGTCTAATATCTATTATATATAATAAAATAAGGAATTAAATAGATATATAATAGATTTAATATATAATAATAGATTTAATATTATAAATTAAATATAAATATTATAAATCTATTTTTAGATTATTATAGATTTATTATATTATATTATATAACTTTCTATTATTTTTAAACTATTAAATAATATTAATAATATATATAACTTTATAAGTAGAAAATAGCGTATAACTATATTAAGCCTAATCTAGCGATAAAATTAAAAAATAACCTATTAGACGTTTAAAAATATATAAATCTACCCCTAGATAATAGCGGCTTAGAGCTACTTTACTAGGGGTAGTTATAGTAAGTAATTTACTACTAGAGACACACCTAGATATATCTTAATAACTAAATAATATTATAGTAAGCCTAATATAGCTATAGCTTAACTAAGACTAAGATCTAAAAGAGAAATAATTAATAAGCTTCTCTTCTTAATTAAGGAGGAATTTAAGGACTAGGTAAAGGAATTATAGTCTAAATATAAGTAAATATAAGCCTAGGGTAAGTGTTGGAATAGGGTGGGTTTTAGTGGTCTTGATTAAGTAATGCAAAAAGGGTTCTATTTATATATAATTAAGGCTATCTACAGTCAAGTTACTATAGCCTCTATAGCTCGTAGATAAAGTGGGGCGAATTAGCTCTTCTAAAGTATAACTAGCTATTATCTAAGACATCTATATAATTAGCCGCTTAAGCTAGTGCCTTAAGTGACACTAGTAAAATCTCTTTATAGCTTAATTCTAGCTAATTTACTTAAAAATATAATAAAAAAAAAAAATAATAAATATACTATTATTAGTACCTTATTCTTCTAGTACTAACCTCCTCTTACTACCACTACTATTAGCGCTTATATAAAGGAAAATTCTACTTCTTCTATTAGGGGGGGGGGTCTTTCTTATTTAATATAAAGAATAGAGGATTTATCCCCCCCTTAGGCCTATTAAAGGCTATAATCCTAGTATTAGAGTTATTAAGGGCTCTAAGAGAAGGCGTCTAGAGAATATTATAGTAAATAAGTAGCTACTACTAATTAGTTCTAGTTAGCCTTATTAAGAGAAGGTATCTCTAAAATATTATAATAAATATATAGCTACTATTACTTATTCTTAGCTTCTTTAAGAGAAGGTGTCTCTAAAATATTATAATAAATATATAACTACTACTACTTATTCCTAGCTTCTTTAAAAGAAAGCGTCTTTAAAATATTATAATAGCTAGTCTCTCCTAGGCTATTACCCCCCCTAGTAGTCTTAGATTTTAACTATATAATTAAGAGAAGCTATAATAACCTCCTTTAGTTATACTAGTTAGGACCCCTAGTTAAGGCGAATTAGGGTTTACCCTCTCCCTTATACTTTACCTTCTCCTTCTTTACCTATCCCTTAAGGTAAATATTTAGAATATTCTCCTTAATTAGGGTAAATAGAGCTTTATTTAGTAATACCTTTATTATTATATTAGCTAGGTTATTATCTCTATTAATCTATTATATCTTAGTAGCTTTATAGTATTTATAGCTTTATTAGAGTATTATAATATTAATTATTAGGCGTTTTTCTTTTATTATATTAAGCTTAATAAGGCACTTATATAAGGAGTATAAATCTATTAGTAGAATTATTAAAATTAATAAGATCTTAAGTTCTTTTATTATTAAAGTTAATATTAAATTAATTATATAGTTAGTATTTACTCTTTATATTATAATATATAATTCTAATACTAGAGTGCTTTTTATAATTTTCTTTAACTTAGTTAATAACTATATTATAATATTAGCTTTAATTTAAGTAGATTTATTTTAGTTTATTATCTCTTTATTACTTATTATAATAATATATCTAATCTAAGAACTTAAATCTTTATTATTAGTAAATAATTTATTAATAAAGATAAATAGCTTAAGTACTTAGAGGTCTAAAGGGAGGTATTTAATATCTTTATTCTAGTTTCTAATTTATTACTTAATTTATTAGTTAAGATTATTAATTTCTACCTAGCTAGGCTCTTTATATTATATAATAACTAATAGATTAAATACTACTTCTAGTTAGTAGATATTAGTTAGGTAGGCGCTTTTAGTATATTCTTTAATATATACTTAAGGTATTAAAGCTATTATTAGCTTTATAGCTTAACTCTTCTATTAGAGATAAAGGCTTCTATCTTCTATTAAGGTAAGCTTATAGCTATTAAAGATAATTAAGCTATTTATTACTAGTACTTTATATAACTTAACTTAGAATCTTACTTTATTAAGCTTTTCTTATTTTTTTTATATAAATTCTTTTATAATTAATCTAATTATATTATTAGTCTATATACTAATAATCTTAACTTCTTACTCTTTTAAGATTAATAAGTATAGGTTATATATTAAGCTTATTATCTATAAATACTTATAGTAGTATTTTAAATATATTACTTACTAATATATACTAGCTTCTACTATATTATATAGTAGCTTAATAACTCTTATAATTAAATTCTAAAAGTACTAGTAATATAACTCTTTTAGTAGCCTTATTATAATTATCTTTTTTAATTTTATAGTTAATTATATATATACTTAGGTAATATCCCTAAGCTATAAAATATAGCCTCTCTATAAAAGTACTAAGGCTAGTATTAAGATTAGCTATTAGTTTATATATTAAATTATTAATAAGGTAATAAAAATATATTATTTTCCTTTATTACTATAGCTATATATAATTAGCTTTAATTTCTTATATAGTTAGTTAGTACTTTTACTTTTAATCTTATTAACTATCTTAATATTAAAAATTTAGATATTATTATAAATAATAAGGTTAAATTTAATAACTTTAAATATATTTTTATTAATAAGTGCCTTAGTTCTTTTTAATTATAATACCTAAAATAGTAGTCTAGGTATTATAATAATACCTTATTTCCTAAGATCTAAGGTAAGAGTTAGGTCTACTTTCTCTTTTATACTAAAGAAGCTCTTATTAATTAGCCTCTTATATAAGTAGTCTTTTATCTTTTAGGTTAATTTCTAGGGTCCTTCTTTAGCTAGGGCCCTAATATCTAATAACTAGTCTAGTAATTCCTAATTAGAATTATATAACTATTATTAGTCTAGTAGTACTTTTATAGCTTTATTATTAGTTATTAAGTAAAATAAGAAGGGTAATTTAGTTATTATTAGAGGATTTTAGCTACTATTATTTATAAAAGAGATTATTAGTACTATTACTTAGGGTAGCTTAGTATCTATTATATATATTTAAGTAAGGGTTCTTTATCTTATAGTTATAAGGTTACTAGGATAACTTATTACTAGCTCCTCCTCCTTATCTTATAGGTAAGGCTTAATTAAAGTTATTTAGAAGGTTTTAGTACTATTTAGTAATTCTACTATATATTCTTCTTTATTAGTCCTTAAGAGATAGAAGGGGCCTTATTACTTATATTTTTCTTAATATATATTAATTTCTAAGTATATTAAAAAAGTCTTTATAATTATAATATTTAGGCTATTATAAGCCACTAGGGCTTCTTATATTTACTTCTTAATAAGTATTATTTTTACTTCTACTATAGCTTTCCTAATAACTTCTACTTATTTAATAATTAATATATATAGAGGTAAATCTTAAGATAACTTTAAGATTATACTAAAGACTAATAAGGTTAGGATTAGCCTATCTAGGCTAGTAGAGTTATTAATAGCTTTTATTACTATTTATAGCTTCTACTAAGGTATATAGTATTCTCTTAGCTTATTATTAATAATTTAATAAGCTTAGTATAATAGTCTATAATACCTTTTAACTTTACTAATACTATAATATACCTTAATTAGTACCTCTTAGATTTATATATATATTTAGTTAGTATATTAATAGAATTCTACTAATATAAAGTTCTTACCTATATTATATACTATCTAGTTAGGAGGGTTAATATAGGTATTTATTTAGTATTCTTTAAAGGTATCTTAGATATCCTTAACTTTTTAGTCCTTTAATTAGAAGAATCTTACTATATTAAATCTAATTATAATATTAATAATATAGAATATAGGGGTATTTAAAATATAAAAGATATCTATAATAACCTTATAGTTAAATTTATAATCTCCTTTTACTAAGAATCTAAATCTTCTTAGTATCTTAGTATTAAGCTAGGAGTACTAGTAGACCTTAGTTAGCTACTATAGTATATTATTATTAAATTCTTTACTAGCTTATCTTAGGAGGTGTTATAGTCTTTCTACTAAGAGATAACTAAATTAATAATATAGCTTTTTTAGTTAGATTATTAATAGATAAAAAGCTATTACTTTAGTTATTAATAGTAGCTACTATAAATATCTTTAGTATTAAATTATAGTTACTTTAATATTACCTTAAATTAAAATTAAGAGGTTCTTTAGGTTATTAAACTTAATATATAACCTATTTATATTTATATATAATAAAAGAAAAAAGATATATTTATTTAAGATATAAAATTCTAATTTACTAAATATTAATTAGATCTTTATTATCCTAATAATATTAAGGCTACTATTACTAAAGTTAACTTAGCTAAGAGTGGTATTCCTCTAGATTAAGATTTCTAGTATTAACTTTATTAGTGCCTAGGCTTATAGGAGGCTTACTATTAAAGATCTAATAGCCCCTATATTAGGTAAAATACCTCTAAAGATCTTACTTAAGTATTATATAATTAGCTAAGGTAAGGTATTATTATCTAGGGTCTTTATATATTATAAGATTATATCTCTAATTATCTTTTTAAAGGCCTTCCTAGGGTCTTTACTAGTTAGCTTATAGTATACTACTATATCTTATAATACTATAATTAGAGCTTCTAACTATATAGGTTTATTAGTAGTTACTATAAAGTTTATTATAAGTATTATCTTTATTACTAAGAAAAATATTCCTTTATATATTTTACCTCCCTTATTATCTTTTTTATTATCTTCTTCTTTAGTTATTTTATTATTATTATCTAAGATATTAACTTTTATTATCTAGAATTATTAGATTAAGTAATCTTTATTATTTTCTTTATCTTTAATACTTATAAAGAATATCTAATAGTATTTTTCTTTAGGCTTACCTTAGTAGCTTTAGTTAGTTATTTAATATACCTTTTTATTAGCTTATTTTTTTTCTATATAGTATATTAAGAAGTATCTTAGTTTCTTATATATTTAATATTTTTTATTTTAGTTAGAAGATAGTTAGTTATATCCTTTTTAGCTTAAGTATTTAAAGGGTTTAATTATTCTTTCTTAGCCTAGTCTAAAGTTATCTTTATTATAGAATTAATAATTAGTAAAAAAGGCTTTATTATTATATTCCTTTTTATCTTATTATATTATTATAGTTTATAGTAACTTTATATAAAGTATTTTAAATATTAGGGCTAGTAATAAAATTACTTTTCTATAAGCTTTTATACCTTTAACTATAATAAAGAGAGTCTAATATATCTCCTAATTAGCTTCTTACTTATCTTTATTTAAATTTATATTAGAATATAAATCTTTAATTTAGTTAATTATTAACTAGATATTTTTAACTATTATCTTTATAAGGTTATTATAAAAGAATTTTCTTAGTCTAATATTACTTTATTAAATAAATCTATCTCTTTAGACTTAGTCTAGCTTAAAATAGGTCTTTATAGCTTATTTTATCTTCTTATATTTAAGATTATTCCTTATAAGTATTTATTAATAGAAAGCACTTATAGTTTTTATTAGAATTAATAAGAATACTTTATAAAAGGCTTTATTTAGTATACTAAGATAAGTATATTTATCTTTAAAGGTC
Source organism: Beauveria scarabaeidicola (assembly GCA_037289395.1). Classification (NCBI taxonomy): domain Eukaryota; kingdom Fungi; phylum Ascomycota; class Sordariomycetes; order Hypocreales; family Cordycipitaceae; genus Beauveria; species Beauveria scarabaeidicola. The sequence continues at coordinate 6,651 of JAEIJG010000138.1, read as the reverse complement.
TATATAAAGTTAGTAAAGAACTTATCTCTTATACTACTATATTTCTTAGCTTTTATAAAGCTTTAGATAGCCTTACTAACCTTCTTTAAAAGTTCTTATTAGAAGTAAGAAGAAGGGGGGATTATAATATAATCTTTATCTTATTTATTCTCTTATATAACTCTACCTTTAGGTTATTTTTCTCTTTTAAGGTTATATCTTAGTAGTATTAGCTATTAATAATAATTTCCTTTATTAGTTTATTAATAAGGAGGGTTAACCTTAATAAGGTTATCTTTATCTTTATTATTATCTTCTTTTTTATCTTAAGAGTTATTTAGTAGGTATAATATATTTAAGAGTATAATAGATAGGGAGAGCTACTAGAAAACCTATAGTAATAAGGTATTATATATAAAAGCTTTTATAGTCTATAATATAATAAAAGGTTATTATCCCTTTAAGGGCTAGTGTGTATATATAAAATGATTAAAGTTAGTCTAATTAAGAGTATTAAATTATTAGAAATATAAAATTATAAAAGAGAAAGATATAGTTATATCTAGCTTAAATATAGAAAAGTTACTATAGGAAGTAATATATAGTTAATAATTAAAAGAATACCTAAATAAGGTCTAGATTATAAGGTTAATATTAGAAATAAAATATAAAAAAGGTAAAAAAGTTATTTTTATTATTTTTAGGGGAGGTATACTCTTTTATTAGTAGTGCCTATTATATAGCGTACTATAGAGACTATTTTAGACCTAATATAATAGGGCCTCCTCTAGTAGTAATAAATAGCTTTTTTCGTTTTAAAAATACTTTATAGTTAATAAAAGTATCTCTTAAGTTAATAATATAATAAGTAGCGCTAGTATTATAAAGTAAGGTATTATATAGACTAGTTCCCTTTTTCTAAATACTATAGCTTATAATAAGTAAAGTAAAGGCTTTAGGGTATTCTAGCTTTAATAAAGATATAGTTTCTTTATTATTAAATAAGAGTTCTAATATTAAGCTATTATTAGAAGAGAGTTCTTTAATATAATAATCTTTAGTTTAGTATTTATTATTATTATTAGAAGAGTTAAAGATAAGATTAGTAATCTTATAGAGGTTAGATTTAGATATAGAGAGGCTATAACTTCCTAGGATAAAGGCTATAGTGGCTTTTTCTTCTTTAGAAGAGTTAGGTTATTCCTTCTTATCTTTATCTTTCTCTTTTTCTTTACTATCTTTCTTCTTCTTTTCCTTCTTTTCTTTCTTTTCTTTTTTTTCTTTCTTTTCCTTCTTTTCCTTTTTAAGGTCTTCTTTAGTCTTTTAATAGCTAATATAATAAATACTAGCTTTTATAACTAAAGATCCTTTTTTTTATTATTTTTTAAAAAGATTAGCTATAAGATATTAAAGGTTAAAAGTAACTAAGGTAATTCCCTAAGCTCTTAATACCCTAATTAAGGCCTATTAGTGTTCTAATTATTAATTAAAAGTACTATTAATAGCTTTTAGGTATTAACTAACTTAGTTAATATTACTAATAGTAGCTTTAATAAGGTTTAGTTAAGCTAGGTAGTTATTAAAGTTACTATTAAAGGCTTTAAGAGTACTCTTATAAGAGCTAAAAGAGAGATTATAGAAGTTATTATATAATTAAGATAATTAGATTTTAATACTAATACTATATTACTAAACTAGAAGGTTAAAGGCTTAATCTAGTTTAGTATATTAGCTAATAGTAGTTATAAGCCCTTCTATATAATTATTTTTTATTAGGAGTAATAATATAGCTTATTCTAAGTTATTAAAATCCTTTAATATTAATAGTTTTTTAAAAAAGGATATAATATTTATAACTCTTAGTTATATCTATAAAGCTTATTACTATAAGTTAAAGTTTTTAAGTCCTTTAAGCTTCAAAAGGTTTTAAAATTTATAAATTAATTTAGCTAGTTCTTTAGCTATAGCTTTATTAATCTAAAAAGTAATAAGAGGTACTAAGGGTAGTAGTAGTAGAGGAGTTAGAGTTAAGCTTATTATAGTAAATAGCTATTAAATTAATATAGTAAGATTATTAATCTAAGTTAATAGGTTCTTAACTAGAGTTTATTATTATTAGAGCTTAGTTTAGATATTCTAAGTATTAAGTTCTTTAATAGCTAAGATAGAAGTAAAAGTATTATTACTTCCTCTAGCTAGTTACTTAAATTAGTAATCTATTCTATTAGAATACTAGTAATAGAGCTAATAGAGAGTGTAAATAGTATAATAGTGTGTTTACTTAAAGATTTTAGTTTAAAAGATATAGTAATATTACTTATCTCCTTTTATAGATAGTATAGTAGTATATCTATACTATAGATAGTATAGTAGTGTTATTTACTAAAGGTCTATTTTAGTATTTTTTTATAAGAAGAATCTCTTTTTTAGAAGTCTATCTATACCTTCTAGGCTTATAACCTATTATAATTATAAGTAAGTATATAGAAGTAAGATTATAAGTAAAAATAGATTTAGATAGAAGAGAGTAATATAAAGAAGTAGTTAATAAAAGACTATATTATTAACCTTATTATTCTATCTTATATTTAAGAAAAATTATAATTATTTATAAAGAAAAAGAGATAAAAGTAATACTTAGAAAAAACTCTATTAAATCTAGAATCCTCTTCTTATATCTTACTATATATAAGATATTAGCTAATATAGTTACCCCTTAAGTTTTAATATAGCCTTAATATAGTTTTAGCTATTTTAGTAGTCCTAGTAGCCCTATAGGGGCTATAATAGCCCCCTAGTAGATTTAGTAGTCTTACTATAGTTTTAGCGCCCCTTAGTATCTTTAGTAGCTCCACAGAGGTCTTTAATAGCGCTACTAGAGTTAGTAGCTTATGTAGAGTCCCTGTAGATGACCTACTTTTTAACAAAATATCTACCTAATAATATAAAAAAGTAAGACACTTAGCTAGTAAGAGGCTATAAGGGCTATAGCCTAGCTCTAGTATACTACTATATAGGTATTATTAGTAGTCTCCCTCCTTTACTACTAGTACTAAAATAGATAAGCCTTACTAGTAATAAAATGCCTATATTAGGACCTACTAAAGATAAATAAGGGGGCTCCTAAGGGAGACTAATATATACTTAAAGCTTAGGCTAATAAGGTCTAGAGAGTAAAGTAAGAATATAAAGAGATAAAGAGCTAAAGCTAAGTAAGATAACTTACCCTATACCTAGTATATAAGCCCCTATAGGCTAAGTATAGAGCTAAGGCGGCCTTACTCCTTTATATATTATAGTATATAAGCTTAATTATATTATAGCTATAGATAGAGAAGATTAGCCTTAATACCTTCCTCTATAAGTATTAGGTGCTTAAATATAATATAAAAATATACTAGTATAGGAGTAAGCTAGAGGATATCTACTATATACTTCTCTACTATAAGCTAATAGGCTAGGAATATATCTCTAATATAGCCTTACTTTAGGAATAATAAGATATACTTTATATACTAGACTACCTAATTAAGAGTAAGAAGATTATAAAATAGGTATATAAATAGTATAGGCTAATATATATAACTATTAGGCCTAGGATAAAACTAGGGGGAAATAGGGGCGGGACTAATATAGAGTAGAGGTAGAAGTAAGGAAGGGCTTATAAAAGGGCCTAGAAAATAATTAAGAAGAAGGGTCTTACTAGCCCCTACTAAGAACTAATATATAACTAGAGTTAGATAAAGAAATAAGGGTTTTCTACTAAGGTCTCTAGTTTTTCCCTTACTTATAAAGATAAAGAGACTAGATAGATATATATAGTCTAATTAGTGTAATTTAATAATAATAATATTATAAAGATAAAAAGCCTATAAAACTATTATATAATCTCTATATATAAGACTAAGTCTTATAACCTTTAAGTCTTTATAGATTTATATTTTTTTATTATTTAATAATATTATTAATATAATTAAGTTTATAATATCTATCTTATATATAACTACTATTTTAAGTTCTTTATTCTTATAATAAAATTATCTTATAACTATATATTTATTAGTTAGCTCTAGTAGTATTATTAGTATATAAATAAAGATATCTTTTATATTTAACTAAGTAATCTTAAGGTCTTCTTCTTTATCTAAGATAAGTTAAGTTCTAAAGTCTTAATCTTTATTAGATATAGGTTTATTATAACTTATAAACTAGTTAGTATCTAAGAAGTATTTTTTATTATTAATTATATTAATATTTTAAATAAGTAAGTCTTTATAATTTATTATATATAATCCTTTCTTTTTAGTAACTAGCTTCTACTACTTCTTTAGTACTTAATACTTATTTATAAAGTATTTAGTTTTTATATAGTTATAATACTTTTTCCTTTTCTCTTTTCTAGTAATATTAAGTTCTATTAGTCCTAAATAAGTTCTATATATTATAAATCTATTTTAATATCTTCTAATATTTACCTAATAATATTATAAAATTTTACCTTAATAGCTTATTCCCCTTCTATTATATTTAGGTTTTCTAATATAAAGATAGTTATTAATCTTAATAGCTTTTTTAATAAAGTAATTAAAGTTATTAAGTTAATCTTCTTTTATAATTTTATCTTTTATATCTTCTTTAAGTCTATTATAAAAAAGTTCTATTTAACTATTATTATCTTAATTAATAAAAGTAATAATATATCTAAACTCTTATATATAGTACTAAGTAAACTTAGTCTACTTTAGTACTTTAAGCTTTTATATAGTAGTTTGAATTTTATTAAAGTCTTTAAAAGTAGTTTTAAATAGCTCTTTAAAGTTATTATAATTATTAAAGATTTAAGTAGTCTTTACTTTAGGTTTATTATTATTAAGATAGTTTTTAAAAGTTAGCTCTTATTATTTTATTACTTTATTAATAAAAAGGTTTTTAATATAAAGAATCTTTAAAGGTTTTTTATTAATAGTAATATTAACCTTTAAGTAAGCCTTAGCCTAAGTAAAGAAGGTATAAATACTTCCCTTAGTTCTATTAAATACTTTAGGCTTTAAGAACTTAGGTATATTATATATAGCTCTTCTTTTTAGGTTAGTCTAGAGTACTTAAACCTATATAATTAAGGTTATAATTTATTAATATATCTACTATATTACTTATATAGGGTTAATAGTGTTTTTACTTATAATAAATATTATAAAAGGTTAATTATATAAGGTTCTTTAAAGATAACTTATTAAATAAGATTAATTAAAATATAATAATAACTTATTTCTTAGTCTATAGTTAGTTTATTTCTTAAGTAATAAGTTAGGTTTAAATATTATAAGGTAGTAATAAGTAATATCTATTATATAAAGAATTATTAAAAGTAAAACTCTTAAAACTAATTACTTAGAATTACTTGGAATTACTTAGATTAATTAATAAAGATTTAGACTATTTAGCTATAAGAAATCCTCTTCTTTATATATTTATCCTTCTCTTTATTATAAAGTAAAACCACTTTAGATTACTACTAACCTATAGTAATCTATAGTAATCTATTATACTACTAGATTACTCTAGCTTATTACTAGCTTACTATAATCTAAGGTAATCTATAGTGATCTAGTTATATAACTAGTTATCTTAATTAAGTGACTTATAGGCGGCTACCTACTTATCCCCTTAGGCCGCCTCCCTAGCTACCTTATACTTTCTTTTATTTATAATACTAAGGTAGTAATAGCTTAAAGTTAAGTTAGCCTTAAGGTAAAACTAGTCTTAGTAAGGTATAAATAAGAGCTAATTATTAATATTAAAGGATATACTTAAGAGATTAAAGATTACTCCTTATAAGAAGTTATTATAGTAGTTAATAAGGTAATCTAAGTAAATATTATAATAATAATATACTACCTCCCCTTAGGGGATATAGCCTTAACCTTTTACTAAGAAGTAAAAGAATATATTAAAGATAAACTCTAAGTAAAAGTTATATTTAGGCTAAAAGTAACCCTCTTTTAATAAATCTATTTTATAATAGTAAAAGTAGTTTTATTTAATAAAATCTTATAAAATACTTTTAACCTTATAATAATACTCTTAGCTTTTAATAAGATAAATATTATTATAATAAAAATATATTATTTTTATTTTAAGTCTAAAATAAAAGCCTTAATTATTATTAGTACTTATAATATTAAAATAGTAAATTATCTTTATAAATAAAGAGTCTTCTTTAACTTTTAAGTATTTTAATATAAGCCTTTTTTAAAAATAATATAACCCTTATAATACTTCTAATATTACTAATATAACTATATAAGTAAGTTCTACTAAAATAAGGAATAATATAGCTAGTATACTTATTAGATTTACCTTAAGTCTAAGCTATACCTAGCTAAAAAAGATAATAAGAAGGAATAATACCTTAATTATAAAGGTAGTTACCTAATATAGTCTTAAGACTACTTTATAATATAATAATACTAAGGTAAGTATCGCTTAAGGCACTAGCTTAAGCGGCTAATTACATAGGTGCCTTAGGCAATAGCCGGTTATACTTTAGAAGAACTAATTCGCCCCACTTTACCTATAAGCTATAGAGGCTATAGTAACTTAACTATAAATAGCCTTAATTATATATAATATAAAGACTTTTTATATTACTTAATTAAGACCACTAAAACC
>JAEIJG010000137.1:0-49414 GCA_037289395.1 Beauveria scarabaeidicola | reverse complement strand
GAAGAAGAAAAAAAAAAAAAAACTTGCCTATTCCGCAAATGACATACGTCTCGGCGGCGAATGCGTAGATGTACCAACCCTGAATCTCCTTGGTGCTGGTCGGCCGGGTGTCGTGCCCAGCGTAGTGGGGAACAAGGCCGCCGGGCGGTGGTGGTGTCCGGTGGTCGCTGTCGTCAGAGCTCATGCTTGCGTTGGAGGACGAGCGCTCATCGTCTGCTTCAAAGGACGAGGTGGCAAAGGAGAGGCGGGAGTGCTTGGACGCGACGGAGATGCCGGACAGGAGTCTTCGGTCGGCCAGGCTGGGGCGAGACGCGTTTGGCGGCATGGCTGCACAGCGGCCTGGGTTTGTCCCGTGTGGTTGGTCCGGGGTCGGCGGTGGACAGCCAGCTTGCCGCCTACACGTGATTCGCGGGCAATGTCTTGTGCGACAAGTCTTGTGCGACGAGTCTTGTGCGACAAAAGCTTGCCTGATTAATGAATTTATGCTTACTGATGCATGCGATTTGCAGATGCATAAGTTAACAGCCGACGGGAATTATAACCCCCGTTCACGTCCACCCAGCGTGGCGGCAAAGGAATAAATTTAGAGATGATGGTGGCGCAGGCATGGAGCATAGAGATGCTGCAATGCAGAACATGTACGCCCCTGCAGCGGAGCTCACACAATCTCTTCCATCAGCAACGACGGCGAGAGCGAGAGCGAGACTTGATCACAATGGGAAGCCAGCTCTACAAATACTCTTCAACTTGCTGTCACATTTCAGCTTTTGCACCATCCCGGCTAGCTCAGAGAGGGGCGCGCGCGCGACTAACCTACAAAATGATCCCTTGCGATAACTGAACTGCCTAGTTAATAATAAGTTACTTTGGTACTAACGCAACAAACGCAGGCTCTGTCGAGCTACTTCGTAGAGCCTTAGAGCCTCAGGCTAGAGGCAATGAGCACTCAAACTGCGCCATGGGGAACCACTTGGGGCGCCAAAAGCGCCCACACACACAGCGGCCCATTCTATCCTGGCACGATGCTACGCCAGATACGGGCTTCCAAACGGCATTGGCAGCGAGACCCTGTCATCAACTGACCTGGTGATGGGTCCAGCCGGCGGTCATGGGCTTTGTTTTGCATTTACAGGGTGGTGGAAAGTCTGGAGAATGACCCTGCAAGGGACATGCTAAACGAACATGGATGAATATCAGTACCGATAGGCAAACATGGAACTGCCAACATGCATGGCGCCACCGACTTGGTCTACGGCAGTTGAGGGCATCAAGGCTTTGCAAAGTGATAACTGTACTTGGACCCATGCTCGCCACTCATCACCACCAAAAGGATAAGCCGTCGGTGAAAACTTGGCATCATGTTAAATGCTTCCGACAAAGACCTTGGTTGGGCTTTCGACTAAATCAAAGAGTAGTGCAAATCAAATTCAAAGAGTCCCCAGCTAAAACGAAAACCTGACCGAAAATCATCTCGCCGACTATTTACAGCCCCAAACCCTTTCCATGTGGGCGCATTTCATCATTCTTTTTTTCCCCCCTCCTCCGCAGCAACAACGCCCGCGTTCCCTCACTTATTAAACCCCCCAAACAACTTTTGCTTGAGCTTGTCCGCCAGGCCTACCGGCGCCGCACTGTCCTTGGTCCCTTGCTGCGTGCCGCCGTCTCCGTGTCCTCCTCCCTTGTCCTTGTGCTTATTATCATTATCATGATGGTGGTGCGCGTGCCCGCTGCCGCCGCCGCCGCCCGTGTGGTGCTCGTTGCCAGCGCCGCCTCGTCCCGTGTGGTAGTCGCTCGTGTCGGTGCTGTGACGGATCGCCGCCTCGGGGATCAGGTCGCGATCCTTGCGCTCCGTCGCCGGATGGCCCTTGTCGGCAATATTGCCGGCGCCTTGGAAAAAAAAAAAAAAAAAAGATGAGCAACTTTGACTTTGCTAATAGTTTTTTTTTCTTCTTCTTTTGTTTGCTCAATTCTTTTGGGTAGCGCGACTGGATTTTCTTTTCCTTGTCGGGCAGCGAAAAGAGAAGAATGGAAAACGTACCTCCGCGACCGGCGCTGTAGACTCCGTCGTTGTGGCTGCCAATGACGCCTTCGCGCACCACTTCACCATCGACATACGGCGTGTTGTCTGGGTTAATATTGCCCGCGCCGCCGCGCCCGTGCGAAACTTCGACCGTCATTGCTGTCCTTTGTGTTGTTTTGATTTCGCAAAAAAAAAATTCTTCTTTACTCTTTCTCGTTGATGTAGAGCTGGGTGATTTCAAGAGCAACCCCGCAAAAGAACGAACCAAACTAGAGGCGAGCCTAAAAGCTTTATAATAACTATATTGCTTGTCGCGCCAAGTTCCTGCGACAATGATTAGACTTTTGGCTCTCCTTTTATTTAATACCCCCGCACCAACAATCGGGCGCAAAAGCCAAGAAGCCCGTTTTTGAGACACTAACTCGTTCAGCTTCTTCTTGGTGATAAGATAACGGAAAGCCTCGCCAGTTATCGCAGCCCATTCACAGGCTCACAGCTGTGGCTTGCTGGAGCGGGCAGATAAGGCCAGTTTACTAGTTAATATTAGTTTGGGTTATTATTTAGTTTAGTACTTCCTGCTTATCGCTTGTGGTGGGGTTGCGACCGAGCCATGTCGTCACATCATCACATGCGAGTGACTGACTGCTCAAAAAGCAGCACCTGGTATTGTTCTTTTGCGAGGCTGTCTTGACCGACGGCTTCAACCCCATTTCGAATTCATTCATGAGCCCCGTTGCTTCACACACCGCATCGTGCGGCCAAGAGTCGCGCCATCGCATGCCAACAAGGCCCTCACGCTATAACTAAAAGCATGGCCCCGTTTTCCAAGGGCAAAATGCGTTGAATTGAATGAAAGCCCCTGCATCCCCAACTTCCCTCCTCTCTATGCTTGTATGTGTTGCATAACAAAATACCGTCTTGTCTTTACAGATTCTACTCTTGCGCCCCAAAAAATAACGTCAAAATCATGCCAATACCGTTTACTCGTGTCTCATCGCCCCCCCCGTCAAATCCTCCATCGTCTGTCTTTCCCGTCCCTTTACGCCCTGCCAGCCCTGCCAACCTGCAATATCTCGCCCGTCAGCGCCTCGTCTCCGCGCAGCACCGGCCACGATGCGCCGTCCGCCTTGGCCAGGTTCACCTCGAGCTTGGTGCCCAGGATCTTGTGCGTCGACTTTTCCGTGTCAATGGCGCCGTAGAGCGGCACCTCGGCCGTGTACCGCTTCGGCGGCGCGTCCGTCGTCACAAGGTCCAGCACGACCGCCTTGTCCCTGAACTCGACCTTGGCCGTCTCCTTGTTGATCTTTTTGAGGAAAAACGACGCAATCACGTTTGCCGGTGTCTGGTAAAAGTCGTGTCTGCAAGCTGCGCGTTAGCCACCATCTTTCAAGATTGAAGCGGGGAGAAAATATTGCCTTACCGGACCGTCTCTAGCTTCTCCTCGCCGCCGCCGCCGCCGCCACCACCCTTGTTCTTTTTGCCGCTGCCGATAAACAAATGGCGGTCCTTGCTTGCGCAGCCCTCAATCTTCATAAATTGGTCAAATTCGAGCACGCGCCGCTTGCAGCAGCTGTAGCCCTTGCTGCCCTCGTGAAAGATGGGCGCGCCTGGGTGGTGCACGCACGACTCGCCCTCGCGCGCCGCGCCTTGGGTGTATGTCTTGCCGCAGGTGCGCCGGCGGCAGGTAGCGCCGTCGGGGATCTCGAGTGTCGGGTCGTCGTCGTCGGACTCGGGCGGCGGCGGCGGCGACGGCGCTGCGGCCTGCGCGGCGGGGATGGGCGTGCGTCGCGGGCTGGCCGACAACTCGGCAATCTTCAAGGCCAGCGCGGCGTCATCTTCCTTGGGATTCTTCTCCTCCACCTCGGGCGGCTTGTCCGTCGTCGAGTGCACCCCGACAGTGCACGGCGGGATGGCCATGAACTCATCAAACGTAAGGACGCGAGGCTTGCAGCACTTCCATCCTTGTTGCGCCATTAGTTTCCAAGTCTTGGAAATTTCCCCAAAAACTGCTGGTGCTCAAAAGAACTTGCTTACCCTTCTGTCCTTCGTGGAAGATGGGCGGCCCTGGGTGGTATTTGCACTCTGCATTGGCGTCGGTGAAGAGCTTGCCGCAGCCCTGGTGCACACACTTTTCCGCCATTGCGTACTATGTTTATCGTCAAGGTGCGCTATTTCCCGATTTTCTAGCTCGAATCCTTTGTAGGTCTTGGCAGCGGTTGGTTGGCGATTGTCTTGTCAAAAGTGGTGGTGCTGCAGGGATGGGATCTTCTAGAAACCCGGCTTATTTTGCCGCCTTCGGAGCTTGCCTTTGCTCTCCTTGGTTGCCACCGCCTACCCCATTCAGTGGACTCGATCATACTACCAAATCAAGCGACTGTAGACTGTCTGTAGTATGTATCGCCCACATTGATTACAGGGCCTGACAATACCCGTCGGCCAGCACATCACACCTGCGCATTTTGAGGTTGTTGGCGCGCGACAGCCGTCAATTAGGCATTGAAACATTCGCTCTAGCATGTAGTAGAATTATGTTCAAGTGCATCACTTCCTTTCACCTCATCGCCCACATACAAAACACTCTTATTCTTGTCCTGCGTCGACGGAGCAACATCCAACCCCGGATTCCCCGAGAAAAAGTTGATCGGCTTCAGCCCAACCGTGAGCTTCTCACTCGGCATCACGGGCCAGTCCTCTACGCGCGGGTTGTGCGTCGATCCAAACGTGTGCCAGATGACTATATCCTGGTCGCGAACGGGCTCCGCGGTGCGCGTCTCCCTGCGCCGGGCAATGGCCGACGCCAGCCCGTCGCCGCCCATCGACTGCATGGTGTACTTGCCCGCCGGGAAAAGGTCCCCGTCGTGGTAGCGGGTGACCCAGACTGCATGGTCGCCAAACTCGGAGCGCTTGGCGTGGAATGACGACGGGTGCGAGAGCAGCTTTTGGCTGTAAAACGGCAGCAGCTTGAATCCGACGGGCGTCCCGGTGATGGGATTGATTTTGCTCTCGTTGACGAATTTGAATGTACGGTTCTTGGTAAAGTCGAGATCGAAGCCGCCCTCTTGTTCGATAATCTTTTGCTCCGTCATGTAGCCGATGCCGAATGGGTTGTGCACGGCTGGGTCGTTGATGGGGAGAGGGGTGGATTCCTCAATGACGAGGGAGTTTGTGTGTCCGTCAATGGCAGGATCGATGCGCAAGTTGAACAGGTGCTGGTGATAGGGCGCGAGGACGCCTGGTGCCACGAAGGTGCCGTACGGGACCTTCTCTTCTACGTCCAAGTCTATCGGGACAGTGGATAGAATACCCGTAGCTCGGATTTCGTACAAGATGGAGGCATCCTGCCCAAAGTGCCACGCGAAAATGTATTCGTAGTTGCTGACCGTAATGATGGTCTGTAGCACCAGAATCCGGGAGCGCGCAACTACAGGGTTCTTGGTACGGAAGTTGGTATGCTTCCACAAGATGCCATCATCCTGCTCATGGCAGCATACAACGTTTGGCAGCTTCATGGGCTCACCCGCCGGAGTATTATGATGGGCATCGAAATACGCAATGGTGCCCAGGCAATCGCATCCAAGCCGGAGATTGTTGGCGTTGATGCCAGCACCATCGTTGCCGAGGTCAAACGCGGCCTTGCGGGCATACGGGGCGCGAGGGTCGCCGTACGGGACAAACATTTCGCTCAGCGACAGGCGGTAGAAGAGGCTGCGTCCATCGTGGCGAATGTCGTGCAGCGTCAGGCCCTCGCGGTAGTTGAAGCCGACTCGAAAGCTCCATTTCTCCCACGCGAGGTGGTTGCCCTCGATCCGGAAGGACGGCCCGTCAGGCTGGACGACCTGGTACGGCTTGGTGGTTGTTCGTGGGCTTGGGCGCAGATTCGGATGATACTCGCTCGCGGCGGTGGAATGCATCTTGCGGCGGTCATACGGTCGCTTTTCTTGGTTGATTCGTTCGCTCGGCTTGGTGGGCAGGCGGTAAATCTGGGTGACTTGCAGGCTCTCTGAGACTTGGGCGCAGACGTCGAGCGGATAGGCATAGTAGTTGGCATCGACATTGTCCGAAAAGCGCATGTAGAACCAGCACTGCATCTTCAGTCAGCACTCGAGTTTACGTCCTGGGCAAATGGGCTGCTCACCATTGTCAGTCGTTCCGTCATGTCATTCATGCCATCTGTGGCGTACGCCCAGGCCTCTACGACAACAGTCGCCTCGGGGGGTAACTTGAGTGTGCCAATTTCTGCTTGAACATTGTCGTCGGTGAGGCAGGCCTTTTCCACTGCCTGCATGTAGTCCGAGTCAATGTACGAATGCTTGCCCTTGTGGTGCTGCTTCTGGACGACTTTGTCGCTGTCGAGGTTCACAGTGAGCTCAAACAACTGATTTTCGTCACGACTGCCTTTGACAATTACTTCAACGCGGGCATATCGAGTGGGAATTTCAGTGATTGGCTGTCCTAGATGTTCCCTTTCTAGGTACAAGATCATTTGCTTTTTGGGGGGCTCGAGCAGCGTCACAACACGGAAACTGGGCTCTCGGCCGCCAAAGTGAGGTCTGACAGCCTTTGCAGCCTAATTGAATGTCAGTACTTCGCTCTCTCTCTTTTTTTTTTCTTCCTTTGGAATTCAAAGAAATGCGCCGTGTACATGCCCTAGAAATCTCTTCTGGCGTTAGAGGGTCAAACGGATGAAGCGAGGCGGCAGCCATTGCAAAGAGCAGAAGAGCGACTGCAAGGGTATGACGGCAGTGATGTTTCCAACGTAACCGTGAGAGTTGCGAGAACAAACAGATTGACACATCTGCTAGAGGATAAACGAAAAAGCTTTAGGCTTCATTTATGGATGGTTGATACACCGCACGCAGAGCTCAGCCAACCTTGAGCGGCCCCAGGATACATGATTGCGTGGGGTCGGGCGCGGATAGTTACCTCGAAAGGCTAGTTATCACCTGGGGCGTCATGTACCGCCGTAGGGCGCGCAATTGCGCAACATGTACTATGTTGCTATGCCATTAAATTAGTAAAGGCTACTTGATTGATAAAATTCCCCGAAATCCCCACTGCGCCACTCTTTTCTCCCGAATAGCTTTTATGACATTTGCCAGCCGATAACTGCCACCTTTTACAAGGCTGGTGGCGTTGAACCAATATACTTTATTAAATCTTTTCAGTAGAAGTTCTTTTTTATGTCTTTTTTATGTCTTTTTTTGCTTATTTTTATATACTTTCTTTATAAACTATACATTACTATATTATACCATTTATTAGAGAAAGAAGGGTATATAGGATATATAGCTATACAAAGCAGTAGGTATATAGTAGAGTGTAGGGAAAAGTTCCATCTAAACCACTTCACGTTATCGGCCGCTATACCTGTCATGTCAACTAGCTATTACATAACTCGGAACACGAAAATAAAAGTTGATACCTTGGAGCCCATCCTTCAGCCGCATGTTGCTTGGTGTCAAGTGTCGTGGCGGTCCGTGGCTGTGCACTGTTACACATGACAGGTGCTGAAAGAAGTTGTCTGTTACACACGCTGTGGCATGCTAGTTGGAGTACATGTCATTTTAAAGACTTGTTGATCTGATCAAAAGATGAGGCTACAGAGACATATTAGTAGTCTGGCGAGCTACTAGAGGAGTAGGGTCTCAGGTCTCTCCTCTCCGCACCCGAGTCACTTGTTGGGCTGTGGATGGCCATCATGCCCAATCGGAAGGTGAGACAGTACTGTAAGATGGTAATGGTAAAAAGAAAGAGTATGGTGAGGGGCCCATATCCGATTGACTGCCAAAACACCGTGCTAAGATGCCATATAGTAGCCGGCGCCCAGTTGGAGATTCAACGGCGTGGTCTGCCGGAAACATACATCTATATCTTGCGTCGCGCTCCATCTACTCCCTCGCCGTGGTGGGCAATGCCCCCAAGATTTTCGCCATGCGCAACAGATGGGGCGTGCCATATTGGGCAGTCACGAGCTGCACGTTGCTCGCCTACCTCAATGCGAGCTCGGGTGCCGGCCAAGTCTTTAACTGGCTCGTGAAAGCGCAGAACATTGGCCAATCGGCATTGCCCTAACTTGTCGCTGTTTGGCAGGGCCGGTGCCTATCTCTGCCTTGCTTACTTTACAATTTTCGGGCTGCTCAATGGGTTCAACGTCTTCTTCCCAGGGCAGTGGACGATACGGCGGCCCCTCAGAAAAACAGAGATGCACGAGCTCGTACTTGAGGCTCCGAACGAATTGACCGAGACTAGCTTACAGAGAGGCTCACAAGTGCCCAGGACTAGCTAGCGTTTGCCCTGAATCAGCAAACAGCTAGACCTTGCCGAGCATAAACGCAAGAGCCATGATCCTGAACAGCCCCGAGGCCCCGAGGAGAGTACACGTCTCTGCTATGAGGCCCGCTGCCGTTTGTGACAACTCTTCATTTGCTGAAGCAAAGGCGGAAATGGAAATATATGCGCAAGATCAAGCTCGTTGGTAATTAGTGTTGCGGCAAAAGCACGTCTTGGCATGTGGCCAAGGCTCGCATGAATGCTTCGTTTTCACTTTGCCGATGACGAATATTGTGCTCCGTTTGTTGCATGATAATTACTGCGGCTCGTCGTTTGGTTTCACACTCTAATAACTGACTGCCAAAGAACTTGTTCGGCTTTGATCCAGCACTTTTCAACACCGCCCTCTCTGAAACCGAAGCCCGTTCAAAATCTCACAATCATCGATTGTGATTTTCTCTCTCTTCTAAAAGAGCAACTGACATGGCGATGCAATTGACAGAGCTGACGGAGCAGCTCGTTACGATCTGCCACAACTTGGATCCTAAACGCGGAGTGATCCCGGACTCGAACGAATTGGAGGCCACAAGGCTCGCCCTGAGTCAGCTCTTAGAAGTCGCCAGCGCCTTTATCAAGACACAAGCCGACCGATTTCAGAGAGGTTTCTTTCTCCCTATTCGGGCGGAAATAGAGGAGCTCTTCGTGGACATGACATACCTTTGGCCGGATTATTCGCACGGATTGTTTGCCGTTTCCCCTCCTCCGGAGGGCCATGCAATGAAACTCGGGGCGGTGAAGGATGTTTTACTGAAGATGGACGAGAAGTTGGCCGAGTTGAACAGCCGCCTGGCGGAATATAATACGCTTTGCGCTGAAATCGAGCGGTTCTATACGGAGTTTTACGGTGCGTGGGAGCAAGTCATGCACCAGGCAGATCAGCCCTGCAATGAAGTGTAGTCTGGAACAAGTTGCTTCATCGCTCACCTAGTTTGTGGCACGTCGAGCAGCCGAAAGCTCTTTGCAACTCTGCAACTCGGAAGAAAAGTTGGCAATGCATGCCACAACTCTGGATATTGCTTCCTGTGACGACCCTCTTTAGCTCCCACACCAAGGACAGATACATTGAACAAGGATCTGAGATGAAGAAAATTTACTATTTTCAACGAGCTTTCAAAGGTCCGCTATTAAAACGCACGGCTACTCTGAGGTCCCCATGTGGACGAAACGGAAGAGCTATTGAAGCCTGGGGACGCCATTGCTTTGTTATTGGAGAGAGAGAGAGAGAGAGAGAGAGCGGGAAACAATTGCTAGTGACATTGAACATGGTTTTATTCAAAGATTTTTATTATTGACTTCTCAAAGCTGCAATGATGTCTACATCAGTCAATCCTAAGCTCAGAGATCCCCAATTGCTGAGAGTAGCCGCCTCACGCCCCTCAAGACGGGCGTCACAGACGAGCAAGCACCGACCAATGGCAAAGTGCTTTGGCAGCTGTCGATGAGACGCTTACACTGGCATATTTTCTGCTCTTCGTGTGGCTTTGTATTCTTGGTGGTGAGTAACTAGCAAACCGTAGGGGACATTGAAACTGCAAGACTTTTCTCACTTGCAGAGCTTTATTTGTCCGAGAAGGAAAATCCAGAAACAATGCACACAAGGGCTTCATTCACTCAGAAAGCCGCTGTCCAGCACCTCGTCAAAGGTCCTCGCCCACCCCATCCTCTTCTTTGCCTCGACCGGCGGCACCTCCAAGCCCAACCTCTTCATCGTTGTCAGCAAAGCGCCCTCGCCCTCGCCCGGCGCCACCACCACCCCGCGATCCGCCTCCATCAAGCACGCCAGGTCAGTCGTCGAATCGCCAAAGTAGACGAGCGACGCGCCGCCGCCGCCGCTTCGTAGCTTCTGCATCGCGAGGGCCTTGTCCGGCGCGGTCACGAGCAGCCGCCCCTCAAGCACCTCTGGTCCGCAAATAACCCCATCCTCTTCACGCGTCGAGTTTGAAATCACAACATCTTCGTCTTCTTTGCGCAGGACATCGCCGACGACGCCGCGGATAAACTCGGCGGACCAGTTGACCGAGACGACGCTGACACGCCCGCCCTTTTCGCGCGCGCGCGCGACGAGACGAGCGAACCCCGGCCGGAGCTCCACGTTGCCGTGTTGCACGGCGTCGGCGCCGATGCGCCGCATGGCTGCCGGGCCTAGGCCTTTGAAGAGGGCAGCTTCGCCGACGCGCCGCAGGGACGCGCGCTCCACGTCGCCGAGGCCGCCGCCGCCGCCGCCGCCGAGGAAGTGGAGCTCCTGCGCGGCCGTGGTGCGTGCGGCGGCGGCCGCCGGCGTGTCAGAGTGCGCGCGGTATGCCTCGAGGTCGGCGAGGTATGCCTGGAGGAGCGCGTCCCAGGCGGGCTCGAGGTTCACCCCGCGGCTGAGCTTTTGCGCGGCGACGCCTGCGCGGGCGAGGTGGCCGATGGTGTCGCTGATGGTGATGGTGCCGTCGAAATCGAACACGAGATGCATTTTGGAGAGTGCGCGGCGGTGGGCACGCAACATGGCTGGCCTGCAGAGGCAAAGCTGGAGATGCAAAGCCGGAGATGCCAAAACTACAGATGTAGGCGGGGAAATGGGGCGGAGGCTACAATGGACGAATTGCACTAATGATATCACCATCTCGTCATACTTGCTGGATTGATTGAAAAAAAAAAGAAGAAAAAACTTCTATTAAATTATGATCCTGTCCAGACGCCATACTCCAAGTGTACAATTTGTTTATTTAAGAAAGCACAACATCTTCCATCTCCTCGGGCTCGTCGTCGTCGCCATCGTCAACCGTCTCGGCAGCAGCAGCCTCTCTAGATTCGTTGCCAGCCTTGTCGCGGTAGGCCTCGCTCAGGCAGTAGTGGTTGGCAAAGGGCCCCGACTTGTTGAGCACGGCAACCTCCTCGAGGACCTGGCGCAGGTACGAGTCGGGCTGCTGCGTGCGCTGGCGGAGCGCCTTCATGGACCAGTACTGATACTGGCGGAAGCAGTCGAAAATGAGATCGAGAAGCTGGTTCTTGGGAATGCGGGCGGCCTTGAAGTGTTCGCCCTTTTTGGGCTTGACGAGCGAGGGGGTGTTTTTCTACATGATTGTTAGCTGGTGCAACACATGATGAAAGAAGCAAACAAGTTATTCCGTACGATAAAGTTGCCGGCCCAGCCAACGGCGCCAGCGGTGCCGGGGTTGATGATGGACGACGCCGTGTTTCTGCTGATAATCTGGAGCTTGGCTTTCGAGTTTTCGGCCTGGTAGAGCTGCTGTCCGAGGTAGCGCTCCTCCTCCCCCGTGTTGCGCGGCTCAACGCGCACATCGTAGTGAATCTTGCCAAACACTTTTGTTTTCTCTGCGCCGCTCGAGTCAGTGATTGATTCTTCTTCAGTGAGCCATCGGGCACGACGGGGGGACTTACTTGGAATCGCTTTGCGATAGTATGGCTGGAAGCGACTTTTGCGATCATACGTGTTCCTCTGCGGTCCAACGCCGCCAGCAGCAGCAGTAGCAGCAGCGGTTGCCGCCGCTTCCTTTTGCCGCAGAATGTGCGCGGGGATGCCGGCGTTGATCTGGTCCTGTCGCTCCTTGTTCTTGGCCTTGTAGCTGGGGAGGTCTTCCTCGGTGAAGATGAAGTGGTTGCGGACGTCGCGGTCGAGAACGTCGAGGTCGTACTCGCGAGGGAGGGCGTGGTGCTCGTCGCAGCCCGGGTCAAGCAGCATGCGCAACTTGGTCGTGTCGGGCCCGACGTTGCCATCATCATCAGCCTCGCCAGGCTCGTTCCAGGTGCGCAGCGTGCCAATCTGCACCTCCTCGTCGTCATCGAGGCGCTCGCTCAGCTTCTGCCATGCCTCCCACATGTAGCGCGGGATTCGCGCCAGGTACAGCGTCTCGTATGTGCTGGCGAGGTTCTTGTCGTAAAACTCAAGGTCGCCTGCGTCTTCAAAGAGGTCCTCGTCGTCGAGGGACGGGGGCGCCTGCGTATCCGGGTCGGGTTTGATGAAGCCATTATCCGCCATGATGAAAGATGGGGGCGAGGTGGTCGAGGTGCGCGTTGCAGGCGCAGAATGGGAAAGCGCGCGATGAAGCGTGATGGGCGCGGTTGGTGCTCGAGGGGATTGTGAGGTTACGAATGACGCTGCGCGACGTCGTCGAGTGGACCCACACTTGTACAGGCAGACGTTGATGCTCGAGACTGGAAATCAGGACAAATTCGGCGAAAGGCAAAAGAGCCGCTGATTTTTCTGGGGGGGGTCTTTGTAAGACGCTCCCTGTTAGCGCTAAACTTAAATGATTGCCTCGATCTACAGATTACACTGAGGAAACAAATCGCCTCGCCCTCACCTCGGCCGTTACCTGCGATATGCTTCCCCCATTTCTACGTTGCCATCAACGGCATCAATCGTAATTGTTGGTATCACAAGGGGTCGTACGGTACGATACGTAGGGGTTCTTTGGTGTTGATATTCTTGCTTGCTTAGGGCCACATTTGCCCTATCGAGAGTTATAGGTCTATCATATAGTTATAGGTCATTTGACGTAGCGAGCTAATAAGAGCGCTGCATTTGGTGGCTGTAGCTGGTGGCTATAACACTAGCAGTCTTTCTCTTTTAAGGCTAAAAATCGTTAAATTCCTCGATTTTAAGCTAAATTAGCTTAATTCTGTTAAAAACGTAATAAAAACAGATTCTTCCGATATATACACATCTAGTATATCTTTCTTCTATTCCGTGCTAGCTAATTAGGGGTCGTAGTAGTAGGGGTTGATCCTCTATTACTTTTTCTGTCGCTTCTTGTATCGCTAAAGGAGGTATTAATGACGCTAGATATATTAGCAATTAAGCTAGAATTACTATATCTTAAAGGTCCTCTCTATAGGCTTAAATTCTTATATTAGGGTAGAAGCCCTACCTATTTATAGCTCTATTGCCTCTAGCGGCTCTTAAGTATTGCCTTTAATCGTTATAGCTTCTAGCTCTTATGCCTTCGCTAATGGCTCTAGTGCCTCTGGCGGCTTGTGTGCCTTTATTGACGGCTCTAGCACCTCTAGCGGCTCTAGTTCTTATGCTTTCGTTAATAGCTCTAGTGCCTCTAGTGCCTTTAGCGGCTCTAGCGCTCGTGCCTTCGTTAATGGCTTTAGCGGCTCTGGCTCTCATGCCTTCGTTAATGGCTCTAGCACTTATGCCTTCGTCGACGGCTCTGGCGCCTTAATAGGCTCTAGCTCTTATGCCTTCGTCGGCTCTAGCTCTCGTGCCTTCGTTAATAGCTCTAGCTTTCGTGCCTTCGTCGGCTCTAGTAGCTCTGGCTCTCGTGCCTTCGTCAACGGCCCTAGTGCTTATGCCTTCGTTAACAGCTCTAACGCCTTAATAGGCTCTAGCCCTTATGCCTTTGTTGACGGCCCTAGTGCTCGTGCCTTTATTAACGGCTCCGGCGCCTTAATAGGCTCTTATTCCTACGTGGGGAATATCTCTTGTCGAGTGAGTTTAAATAGAGCCTTCGTAACCGGGTATCTTAGGGTTACCTAGACCCTGCGCTCACGGATCTAGTCCCGGAACTATTAAAGGACCTATAGTGCGGCCTTATTAAAGGCACCCTAGTTCTAGAAGTTAAAGTCTTTAACGAAGTATATAAATACCCCCCCTAGGTCTATATCTTTATTTATATAGATAAAATTAATAATAGCGTTATTAATCTAGGTAGGGGTAGTAGTAGTTATAATAATTATTAATAGTCTTATCTCCTGCTAGTCATTTAATATATACTTAGTATACTTAGCGTACTTACTAAGGCGTTAACGTAAGTAGGCTATATTAATAAGGGCTCTTAGTAGCGGGCTTAGCGGGGGCTCTTGTGGTGGGCTTAATGAGGGCTCTTATAGTGGGCTTAACGAGGGCTCTTAGTAGCGGGCTTAATGAGGGCTCTTATAGTGGGCTTAACGAGGGCTCTTATTAGCGGCGGGCTTAACGAGGGCTCTTATTAGCGGGGGGTATGTAGAAAGATAGCCTAGTTAAAGGATCCTTCTACCTTTATCTCGTGATAGAACGAGACGATTAAATCCTTTAGGAATTAGTGACTTAATAGTCACTAGATCTTTTTTAGGAAGAGGTCGTATTTAAGAAAACTCTATAGGGGAGTAGTGTGTTTATAGCTAGACCTATTAAATTAGCTTATTTAGTAGTACGATGTTTTATACTTAAATAAAAGCTTATCTCTTCTTAATAATTCCTAACTATCTGTGGTTTTATAACTACTAATTAGTGTTAGTATTATAAGGGGTCGTATAGTACGATACGTAGGGGTTCTTTAGTGTTGATGTTCTTGCTTGCTTAGGGCCACATTTGCCCTATCGAGAGTTACAGGTCTATCATACAGTTGTGGGTCATTCGACGTAGCGAGCTAATGAGAGCGCTGCATTTGGTGGCTGCAGCTGGTGGCTGCAACAGTAATGATTGCTCGAGCTCTTGGCTTCGGGCCCGTCCTCCACATCGTAATGCTGTTATCTTACAATGGCTGATGCCTGACTTTACACAACAAAAAGTGGCATGTCGCCTTAAAGATGAAACAAGTGAGCTCCCCTAGGCCACACAAACGCCAGAAAATCTTCCATGATAGAGCAGACATGCCGCCAGTCCGTCGCCAGAACTCCGCCTCCCTCTGCAGGCGTGTATCGCAATAGCCCAGATACCAGACAGCCAGCATGCTTAGCCCACTGACTTCTCACAGCTCGTCTGGATCCAAGACCGATAATGGTTCCTCTATAGCTCAGGTCTCTTAGTAGTCGGCGACTCAACAGATGGCTGGACTTCGTTGGCATGCGATCGGCTCTTTGATAAGCGGCGCCCTTGCGTGGGGGAGCTAGAAGATTGTCGGGCACGCTTAAGCCGTGTTGTGTCCGTGCTATGATTCGACGTGAGGCTTGACACAAAGCTTATGCATGGATCGTTGATTCTTGAAGCTGCTGGCAATCGGTCTGGGTCTCGCGATTCATCAGAGTTATACTGATGTGTGGGAGTAGTTGAACCACTGTCTTCATATACTTCGGCATATGTCTCGGCAATTCGCTGTTTGAGGTCGTCATGGGAATCCTGCCATGATGCTTTCGTTTCCGAATGATGGACATGCGTATGTAGAGAGTTGCCATTGCGCACCTCGCTTGATTGCTCTTCAACGGACACTTGCACCTCGCTTGAATGTTCTTCAACGGACACTTGGACTGAGTGCGACACTCTAGCGTTAGCTTTCTGGATAAGCATATTTCGCTGCTGACGAGCGTAGTCCCTAGCATTTCTAACTGCAGTAGCCCCTGTGATGAAAGCCTCTCGATCGCACGTCATAGCGAAGGCTTTCAGCTGTGTCATATGATACTCGACCCGTTCTCCTTCAGCCGTTGAGCCTGTCATATGATGAGCGTATAGTATGAGATGACCACTGTGGTAGGTCGAGCTGTACGTGTAGGCATTACCGTCATGAATTTGCTCGTCCTCGCCATAGTTTTGTAGACTGTGCATTGCGCGAGCTCCGAGAGCCCCATCGAGGCACGCCTGCCGCTTCGCCACGTCAGTGCCGCCGGATGGAGGTTTAGCTTCCAAGAAGAAATTTGGTGCGGCGGGTGCGTGCGCGTGACTGCTGGGTATGATCATCTTGCTCAGCTCTTGTCTGATGGCGATGTTAATATCTGCTGGGCGCGATCCGTCGTATAAGTCAGGCACAGCGTTAACAGTGGTCCCGTTAGTTAGTGAGTCGAGGTTAGTGAAAGGGAGGTTGCGCTCGCATGGAATAACAGCGTCGCCAAGTACTTTTGGGACTATGTCGGCCATGACAGTGCCCTCGGATATCGCACAGTCGTTTGCTATCGCGAAACGCTTAAAGATCGCGTGAGAGACACGGGACGGCGATAGAGATGCCCGGGGAGCCGCCAGTACTTGGCAAATATCGTCCAAGTTGCTAGGCTCTGGTATTAAGTTATCATCAGAATACCTGAACCCTTTAGGATAAATGTTATGGTCAATGAGGTTCTGCTCGAAAACTTTGTCGTATGCGGATGATCGTTTGATCTTTTTGGACTGTGTCGGTCGGTTCGAGGATGCGGAGTAGAGATTCGAATTCATTCGAGCGGAGTACCTTGGTTCGGGACACTACTAGACATTAGTTGATGTGTGACGCCTACGAGGCAGAAACACATACCCCTCGGAGATGACGAAGATCTGGGCCGCCTCGTCTTGCAAATCGAGCGAGGTTTGGCGACGATACACTAATCAGATCTGCGGATATTGTAGCAGGAGGTTGTGCGTCGTTTCGTCGATCCAGTTCTCGCAAGGCACGGGGCGTGAGCCAAATCTTTGACAGGTTATCCCAGAACTTGGGGGGCAAGTTCGAGGCTGGGTGCACTGCAGAGGTCGATTTGAGCCTCTTCGTAGGAGGATTATCTTGTCTGGTATTATCTGTGTTTGGTCGTTTGCGATTCTGCAAGTTGTGCCCGGATTTTCGCTCAGAAATAGAAGACGGGGAAGGCATTTTATGATAAATTGGCGTAACCAGCGACAGCTTCCTGAAAAGGGCGGCGCCTCGAAGGACAAATAATAGGGCGAGCGGGATCGTGGTTTGCCTGATGCGGATCAGGGAACGAATGGCTCGTGACCGCCTGATCTTTGCCCGCCCACTGTGCTTGTGATTAGGTGCTGCATCAGAGTGAACATGTTTGTCTGGAATTGTTGGTTGACGAGTGTAGCTCGCCGAAACATGTGCATGCTGTGGTACCCAATGTGTTACCGTAGAGGATGATGCGTGGTTCCAAGAGCTGCATAAAAGCGAGTCCCAACAACTAACTATATGTAGGTATGAATTGCATGTGCGTATTAGCGTATATGGCCCATAATAATCTGCGGATACGGCCACTGGCATGCACTGTGATTGCCTGGCTCGAACGTTGGCATTGTTAATAAGAATCTCGAAGCGATTTCCGTCAATTGAAGAAGCAGCTTGGCGCGAAAAATGGTGTTTTGGAGGGTTGAGATAACTGGCTGGCTGGACTATTGGTCGTTAGGCGCGCAAAGGCAGAGCCCAGGTTTTCCATTGGCCTAAATGTTTATTTATTGGATCAAAACTTCAAAAGAGACCTGATAGAATTGAGAGCCGTGGTTACAGACTTACAGTACACCAAAAAAAAAAAAAAAAACAGATGCCTGTACGTACTGAGTACCAAGGTCAATATTACTACAACGCGTGCAGTGAATCTGGCGGCAAACCAGGTACCGACCAACAGTCATGGATACACCCAGGCTTGTCTAGATCTTACGATAATACGGGCAAGTAAACCAGAATCTTCTTCTTCACCTTGTCGACCTACCGCCTCGGTGTTCCCAGAGCAACACGAGCTCTCATCAACGTATGATGCACAAGTACGAATAGTACAGAGCTACGGAGTTACACGGGGTCCTTCGGCGCCTTTTACTGGTGTACGGAGTAATTTACCAGCCGTTGTACGGTTCCACTACCCTCGGGCCTCTTAACCAATTAGGAGCGGCGTAAACCTCACCCTCGACAAAGCATTGCAGCGCCATTGGCGCCTGCAAGGGGCCACAAAAGAGCATGCCAAGTCAGTTCTCTTGTCCACTCATTGGCCTGCCATCTCTAACCCGTCCGAGCTTGGGCTCATCAGCCCCAGAGTGCCCAGTAAACATGCTTTTAGCCTCGAGCCGTCACAACGGCACCTTCCAGGTATTATTGCAAGGGTATGCCCACTTACATCATCATCGTGCTTGACTTGCTTGGCATTGTTTTTCATCCCTCGTTCCTGTAGATCCTCCTCCCGTCCTGTCTTTCCCGATCCTCGCCATTCGCTCCCCAACCATTCCAGCTTTGCGCATCCTGCACCTGCGCCGCCCCCTCAATCCCCGTATAGCGCTGGCGAGACCTCATCATGTCCGACGCGCAGCCGCAGTCGGCGCTTCGCGCCCACGGCACCCCCCAGAACCCATATTCCTCTGCTAGCCGCTGGCGTCATCAAGAGTCCTCCTCCTTTGCCCGCCACGCCGTTTCTCACGAGCATCCGGATGCCGCCACTGCGCAGGCGCACATTGACGCCGCCGCGCCCCAGGGTCTCAACGGCGACAAACCCGTCTCCGGCGCCGACGCCGGCGAGGTCGTCTGCGGGCCTCTGCTCAACTACTGCCACATGCAGGACGGCCATTGGGAAGGAAGTGTGCTCATTGTCCTCAACGGCGGCGGCAAGGAGCAGGCTTCGGTGCCGACGCTGCGCCTGCAGCGAGTGGGCGCCCGTGGTGAAGCCGTCGCGCAAGCGTCCAGCGAGTCAGCGCAGCAGGTCCAAGGCTTTCGACTCTACTCTGACCCGCGCAACACGTTCTGGCGCTTCGACCTCCGCGTGCCCATGGAGCTTTCCGAGGTTCAATACGCTTACGAGCTCCTCGGTCTGCGATTCTCCAGCGCCGACAAGCCCCGGGTCAACCACTTCTCCATCCCGGCCGCCGGCGAGTCTATGCGCATCATGTTTCACTCGTGCAACGGCTTCAGCGTCGGCACTGACGAAGAGGCTTACAGCGGCACGCCTCTCTGGAAGGACGTCATGCGCAAGCACGACATGGCCCCGTTCCACGTCATGCTCGGCGGCGGCGACCAGATTTATAACGACGGCATTCGAGTCAGCGGCCCGCTGCGCCCTTGGACTGACATCTCGAATCCTAAGAAGAGACGGGAGTTTCCCTTTTCCGAAAAGCTACGAGCCGAATGCGACGACTACTATCTCAACAATTATCTTCGCTGGTATAATACTGCGCCCTTTGCCGTTGCCAATGGCCAGATCCCCCAGGTCAACATCTGGGACGACCATGATGTACGTGCCCATTTTTCAAGGTCCAAAATATGCTGACAAACTAGATCATCGACGGTTTCGGATCCTACGTCAGCGACTTCATGACCTGCGACGTATTCCGCGGCATTGGTGGTACCGCGCACAAGTACTACATGCTCTTCCAGCACCACCTAGCGCCGCCGGCCTCGACATATACATCCGGTAAGACTTTCAGCTCCTCAGATTATGCCGTGGGGTCCACTAACGATATAGACTTTCACGGCGAGGGGGCTGATCCGGCGCAGCTCGTGAACACATTCGTCGCCGAGCAGAGTCCCGGTTCGCAGTACATCATCGGCGCAAAACCGGGCCCGTACGTTGCCGAACGATCATTCAACATGTATGCGCGCCTCGGCGCACGCATGGCCATGCTCGGTATAGATGCGCGAACGGAGCGTACGCGCCACCAGGTCAACTATCCCGAGACGTACAAGCTGTTGTACCAGCGCCTTCGCGATGAGCTGCAAGCTGCCGCCGACTCGGAGCAGCCCATCCAACATCTTATTTTGTTGCTGGGTATTCCCATTGCGTATCCGGTTCGTATACCTCTCCAAACGCTGTCAACGAAGCTGACCGATTAGCGTCTCACCTGGTTGGAAAACATCCTTCGAAGCCCCATTATTGGGCCTATCAAGTTTCTGAGTCGCCGCTTCGGAATCGGTGGTGGTCTGTTCAATCACTTTGACGGAAGCGTTGATCTTCTCGACGATCTCGACGACCATTATACTGCCAAGACTCACAAGCTTGAGCGCCGCGAGCTCATCGAGAGCATGCAACAGATTGCCGCGGAATACAATGTCCGCGTAACGATTCTCGGTGGCGATGTGCATCTGGCGGCGCTCGGTCGCTTCTACTCGAACCCCAAGCTCCAGATTCCGGTCGAGGAAGACAACCGATACATGGCCAACATTGTATCGTCGGCCATTGTCAACAAGCCTCCGCCGCAGGCGGTTGCCAACCTGCTTGCGCGGCGCAACAAGATTCACCACCTGAACGCGCAGACGGACGAGACCATGCTGGACCTCTTCGACAGGGATCCCGGCAGCACACCCAAGACGGCCAGTCACAACAAGTGCACCATGCCCAGCCGCAACTTTGCCATGATTACGGAAAACTCGCCCAACAACGAGGTGCCGCTGATCAACGGCGAGACGGAGACGAAGAGCTTTGCCGGAAAGGACGGCCACGCGCAGATGCACAAGGGCGAGGTTGGAGCTGGGACGGAGCACAAGGCGGCGAGTAACGCGTTTGGGCAGGGCAACGACGGCAGCCTGGACATTCGCATCAATGTCGAAAAGGATCAGCACGACGCCGAGGGTCCCACGCAGGCGTACGGTCTGACGGTGCCGGTGCTGCGCAAAAGGGCCGGTAATGTACCCCGGTCATGAATTATGCAGAGCCGATCAAGATGACGCTAGCGCTGTGACTTGATGAATTTTCGTGGCGGCCGGAAGTTGTGTCCGAGTCGGTGAGGTCTTCCGGGCGGGGCGTGGTGTGGGTTACCCGGTTATGGGAGCAAGGAGTCGAGCTTGAGATACCTGGGACTAACAAGGTCCTTCTTTTTCCTTTGTCGTGTTCAGTCAAATCTTGTACTACGCCCGCTGCATTAATATGCAAGTGATTTTCCTGCACTATATGCTTTAAGGCATTAATAGCTAGACGTAAAGTCTCTTAATATCCCAGTGTCTGCTTCTCTTCGTCTGCGAGACTCCTTGATTCTATAATTACCCGATTTTTCATCATTCTGACATGTACTCCGTAGCCGGGTGGCTGCGGCGAGTCAAACGCCGGGTGGAGAGCGAGACCGGTCGTTTCCCAGCCATTGACTGAAACCTGGTGTGCCTGGTGCGGCTTCCGAGCTCAGCGTGCCCTTTCAGTGGGCCCCCGAGTCTCCAACTCCCCCAAATACAGCGCTCCGGCTGGGGTCCCGCCCCACTACGACCCCCGCAGTGTGCTAGACCGTGCTAAGCCGGCCCACCAAGACCGCTGTAATTTTTCTTTCTGCCAGCTCTCCCTAGTTGCCCAGCTAAAAAGTTTAGTTGGTGTTGCTGCTGTGGCGATGTCGGGTGACAGTTACGACAAGTAAAACATTGCGTTTCCGACATTCATCACCCCCCGGCTCGCCACATTTTCTGTCCTCCACATCATCCCTTTTTACTCTTTCAATTGTCGAGGTCTCTCTGATTTCAACACATAGTTTTCAGACATGATGCAATCCGCCGTATTCCGCAAGGCCGGCCTCCGCGTGGCTGGCCGCGCCGTCCAGGCTCGCTCCGTTGCCTCGATGGCCTCGTTCAAGTCGCCCGCCGTCTACAACGAGCCCAACGTACGTTAATTGATCGCCATCTTTTCCAATGGCTGCTGACTTTTTCTCTCTAGCACCACTACGCCAAGGGCTCCGCCCAGCGTGCTGGCCTGACTGCTGCTCTCGAGAAGATGCAAAAGTCTCTGCCGTTGGACGTTCCCGTCGTCGTCAACGGCAAGGAGGTACGTGTTGCGCTACTGCCAAAGGTCTCTGGTTTCCTCTAACATTTTCAGGTCCGATCGTCCTCTCTCTCTACCCAGAATAACCCTTCCGAGCACGCCAGTGTCGTGGCCAATTACCACACGGCCACCAATGCCGACGTCAACAAGGCCATCGAGGCTGCCCTCGCCGCCAAGCCCGCGTGGGAGAACCTCCCCTTCGCCGACCGCGCTGCCATCTTCCTCAAGGCCGCCGACCTCATCGCCAACAAGTACCGATACGACATTATGGCCGCCACCATGCTCGGTCAAGGCAAGAATGCCTGGCAGGCTGAGATTGACGCCGCCGCTGAGCTGGCTGACTTCTTCCGCTTCGCCGTTCACTACGCCAACGAGCTCTACAACGAGCAACCCGTCCACAACTCCAATGGTGTTTGGAACCGCCTCGAGTATCGCCCTCTCGAGGGCTTTGTCTACGCCGTCTCCCCCTTTAACTTTACCGCCATCTCCGGTAACCTCGTTGGCACCCCAGCCCTGATGGGCAACGTCGTTCTGTGGAAGCCCTCCGACTATGCCATTGCTTCCAACTGGCTCGTCTACCAGATCCTGCTCGAGGCCGGCCTCCCCAAAGACGTCGTCCAGTTCATTCCCGGTAACCCCGAGCAGATTACCAAGACAGTTCTCGCCCACAAGGAATTTGCTTCTCTGCACTACACTGGTTCCACCGCCGTGTTCCGCAAGCTGTACGGTGCGATTGGCCAAGGTGTTAGCGAGGGCCGCTACCGCTCGTACCCCCGCGTCGTTGGTGAGACTGGCGGCAAGAACTTCCACCTTGTCCACCAGACCGCCGATGTCCACAACGCTGCCATCCAGACGGTCCGTGGTGCTTTCGAGTACCAGGGCCAAAAATGCTCCGCCACCTCGCGCATCTACGTAGCCAAGTCCATCTGGCCCGAGTTCAAGAAGATCCTTGTCGAGGAGACGGAGAAGCTCAAGCAGGGCGCTCCTCAAGATCACACCAACTTTGTTGGCCCCGTCATCCACGAGGGTTCGTTCAAGAAGCTCTCTGGTGCCATTGACCAGGCCAAGACGGACAAGGAGCTCAAGCTACTCACTGGTGGTACATACGACAAGTCCAAGGGCTACTTTGTCAAGCCCACCGTTTACCAGACCACCAACCCCACGCACAGCTTCCTCAAGACCGAGTTCTTTGGCCCCATCATCACCGCCTACGTCTACGACGACGCCGCCCCCGATGCTCTAGCCAAGGTCTGCAAGCTTGTCGATACCACGACCGAGTATGGTCTGACTGGTTCCGTCTTTGCCGCCGACCGCACCATCATCCGCGACGTCGAGGAGAAGCTCCGCAACGCGGCCGGAAACTTTTACGTCAACTGCAAGAGCACCGGTGCCGTTGTTGGCCAGCAGGCGTTTGGTGGTGCGCGCGCATCGGGTACGGACGACAAGGCAGGCAGCAGCCACATCATTACCCGCTTCACCAACATTCGCATCATCAAGGAGGAGTTTAACGCAACCACAAAGGTCGAGTATCCCTCGAACGAGGCTTAGATGTAAAAGAAATTTGGAAATCCATGTATTATGAGCACTAGCGTATGCAAGTTATTGATTGCAATTGAAGCCATTTGCAATGTCACATTAATATATAGTTTTACTCGTAACAGTGTGTTTATACTTGTAACCACGTATCGGAATCATGTATATGAATGTGCGTCTGCCGCTGTCAAGAAACTAAAAGCAACTTGTTTAACTTTCAACGCAGGCTAAACTATGGTATATAGAATGACAAATATGCAGCCCGGGTCTCGGCGGGCATGCTGGTATATCATAAACGTAACCGCGCGCCAACTTTTTTCCGGCGCTCAACTCTCTGTCCCCCCCCCTTTACAACAATTTCCCTTTTTTAAATTCACGGCGGCACGGACGCGCCGTACAGATGACCGGGATATATCCTCGGGGGCCGTGCATAATTATTAGGTCCCGAGATGAGCCTCTGATGGCCGAGGGTGTTGTACAGCTCCGGCAGCGAGCCGACGTGTGCGTACATCCAGCCGGTGTAGTAGCGGTCGCAGCCATCGACGAGCGGCATGCCGGGGGCACCCTCGCCGCCGGGGGGGCAGTTCTTGTCGACGAGGGTGCAGGCGAGGTACTGCATGGGCCCGTTGCGGTCGAGGCGCAGCCAGTCGTCAAAGGCGGCGAGGGTGCGCAGGCAGCGCTGGTCGACGTAGACGCAGTACATGAAGCGCGGGACGTGCGACTCGATAAAGGGCCCGTCGGCGCCGGGCCCGTCGCGGCGCGGGGAGCGCGCGGCGGCCCACGAGGCAAAGTGCGCGCGGACGGCGTCCTTGGAGGCGTTTTCGAGGCGCGGGTCCTCGATGACGGTCCATTCGAGGTACGGAGCGAGCTGGCGGCCCGAGGTGTCGAGCGAGGTGGTGGAGGTGGAGGGGGAGGAGGAGGAGGAGGAGGAGGTGGTGGTGGTGGAGGAGGGGGGCAGACGCGGCGTGGCGAGGAGCGTGTTGTGCACTTCTTGCTTCATGTAGGCAACGAAGCGCCGCCAAGCGGCGTCGTCGGCGTAGGAGCACCCCCGGTAGATGACGAAGCCCCAGGCGTGGAAGCCCGTCTGCTGCATGGTGTGTAGGACGTGGCCGAGGCGGCCGGCGGGCGCGGCCGAGGGGCTGGCCGCGCTCGTGCCGGCACCGGCACCGGCACCGGCACCAGCACCAGCACCACCGACGGTCGAGGCTGAGACGGAGGAGAATGTCGGCGAGCTGGCCGGCGGATAGCGGCGGTGCTGTTGTTGGTGCTGGTGCTGGTGCTGGTACTGTTGTTGTTGGTGCGGCGGCGGCGGTTGCTGCGACGCTTGATGCGACGGCTGCAGAGCGGCGGCGGCAGCAGCAGCAGCAGGCTCGTAGCCGCCGTGGGGTATTCGAGTCTGCTGGTGCTGCTGCTGGTGCTGCTGCTGCTGGTGCTGCATGCCGTTGTGCATCGGTGCGACGCTTGGTGTTTGCGCGGCGTCGGTTCCGGCCTGCGCCTGCGCGGCAAGATTGGAATGTTGCATCATATGCATCGCTGCTGCTGCTGCTGCTGCTGCCTCCGTACCGACGGGAGGAGCAACAGTTGCGGAGGAGGAGTAGGCGGCGGCGGCGGCGGCAGCAATTTCTGGCTGGCGGGGTCGAATTAGGAGCCCCTCTCGAGGAGGGAGGGAGAGAGAGAGATACATACATAGCAGCACAAATGCGCGACGCTTATATGAGCGCAACGGAACAGGGAAGAATTACTCTTTTGCCGAATTTTTTACTTCTTTTCTCTCTGATGTTTTTAGTTTGATTGGGTTTGTTCTATTCCTCTATATTCATTCCAGAGTGTGTGATTTCGATTCGTTCGCTCAAAGGAAATTATGGGTTATGATGGTCTTACTTGTTCCGCAGCGGGTTTCATTCGTCCCGACACATATCCGGATGACGATATTATTGCCATCTTCCCCGAGCTCAGCTCGTTACTCCGCAGAGCGTTGAGGGGCTTTCGGGGAATTTTTTTTTCTGCCCGACTAATCGTACTGTAGCTTCGTCTGTCCGTGCCTGAAAGGGGTCGGTTAAGTCGGTGGAACTTGTTTTTGGTTTTGGCCCCATGCAGGAGTTGAATCACGTGCAGATCTTTGTGGGCGACGACGGGAACAAAGTGATATAATAATATAATGATAATGATAATAAATACAACGGATCGATGGCGCGATCTGGGATGCGGCTGTTGGTATAATGTACTGGATTTGGCCCGTTCATCGCACATGAGTTACGGATACAGTTTGCGATAATTGCAAGGGTCATATAGCATGTATCATGACATTGTGGCTGGGCCGAGGGTGGATGACTGTGACGTGACAGGCTGACAGCGTTTGGGGCGAGTCAGTCGACTACAAAAATGCAGGGTGAGCGGAATCGGTGACGGCTTCAACGGCAAATTCATCGTGCCGTCTTGATGATGCGTGGCGTAACGAAAAAAAAAAAAAAAGCAAAAATCTGCATCATCGACTGCGACAGTTGCAAAACCAGCAGTGAGACGAATCAGTCGAGGATGGGGGTTTCATATACATGTGAAACCGGCGACTACAAGCAGATGGCAAGCCTACCGCATCTGCAGCGAGAGGCAGAGGAACAAAAGGCAGTGATATAACTGCAGCTGTACGGAGTACAGGGGCGTTCTTTACAATAGTTGTATAAGATGTAGGGGGTTTTTACGTGATGTCGCAGTTTGGACTGACCAATACAGGCGAGGTGGACTGCACCGTGGCCTGTGGGCAAAGCGACAAGTACATGGGGTTGCAAGACATGTCGGGCACGCGCAGGCTGTTGTTGTCGGCCGACTTGTTTGCAGACAACAACGCTTGTCCTGTCCCTCGGCGGCTGCAGAGACAACATTTATCCATATTAAGAGCATCGGCAAATTTTCAGGAGCGGAAAAAAAAGAAAAAGAAAAAACAGGGCCAAAGTGGACTGGTTGATGTGCCGGGAGCCCACTTGCCCACGTTCCTCCACGGTGGAGGGCGGGAGGTAGACACAAAACAGGAAGAAGATGATGATGGTTCCATTGACCATGGGACTAGCCGACATCCCTTGAAAATATGTACACATTGTATTGTACAGCCCCCATGTTCAGCTTGCATGCGACGGGGCAAAGGGCAAGCACACGAGCACCGAGCACGACGCCAGGCACGCGAGCTCTTTGGCGAAGCCTAACTGGTCAAACTAGTTAGGTGGGAACGAGCGATGGGGGCATAAAAGACAAATAAAAACCGGCAAGGGGAGGAAGGGGGGTCCATCAAGTTTGTGGAGCGATTTGCAATGGGGGGATTGGTGGAGAAGAATGAGGGAGATGAAGTTGCTGTAACTATCCGTAGAGTACGGAGTATAATGTATTACAAGTGATTATCAAGAGTTGTCTTCAAGTTGACTAGCAGTTATGCGGTCAAACTACGGAAAATGAACTAGTCTTGTTCGCCAAGTACAGATACTGTTTTACGCTTTGAGGCTTGAAAGTTCTGGTCTCGTTTCCTCTTTTTTTTTTTTTCCCCTTGCCTGTGGTCTTTTTTTCTTGATTTGTCGCCCATTCATGCCATGCACATGGGCCAGCCGTGTGCTGCTATTGGCTGCCTCAGGCTTGGCTGGTTGCTTTGGCGAGCACGCGACCATTTGCTCGATGCTGCTTGGTCAATTGAGCTTTCCCACCAACCCCCCTTTGCTTTTCCTTTTTTTTCCCCTTCTTCCTCCTCCTCGTTGCTCTCTCAGCTTCATCGCCCCAGTCTTCTTCCGATACCAACAGTATGGGCGCGTGGCCTGGCGCACCGCTCTCCGTCTTTGTTCGCTCGTCGTCTCGGCTCTCTGCTCTCCCCTGCAAGCACAAAAAAAGATCCAACCTTTTGCCCTCGTGGCCACTCTTGCAGCCTTTTTACTCGCTCAAAGAAATAAGAAGAAGAAGAAGAAAATCACGTAAAACTGTCACCTACTTATTCACACCCCCGTAGATGGGCTAGCCAAAGAAGCAAAGCGGCAAGAAACGTCATCTCTCAATCCCATCCCCCCCTCCGTGTTGTTATCTTGCTTGTCCCTTTTCAAACCTTTGCCACCGTTTCACATCTTGACCTCTCTATTCTTCTTACTCTTGCTACTCGCGTGCCCAATTTCAAATCTCTCTTGTTTCCCCTTTGCACCAAAAAAAAAAAAAGATCATCACGGCTTTGTCGTGTGCAATAGTCTGCTCCGCCGTTACACCCCATCTCCTCATTCTAGCATCTAATAACGTTGCGCTTGGCCCCCCACAGAATTGTCACTCACTCCCTCGACTTGCTCTTCTTGGCCACCCCAAGCTTCTCCTGGAAACTTAAACTTTTTCATTGCGCCATTCTCTGTCCATCAATTACCTCTTCTTATAAGCCGAGAGCCACGTGTGATTTCAAGGAAGCCAATACTGTGGCCCCGCGTGACACCACTACAGTCCATCTCACACACTTCACTCTTGACAAACGACCGTTTGTCTATAGTCATTGTCTCGGAAATTGAGATTGAGAAAAAAGGTAACTGCCATATAAGCCACGAATCGACCGCGCGGCCGTGCCGTTTACTATAGCGCCTGCTTCATCCCATTGGCCAGCTACCCATCCACAGCCTTATCTCGACACAAGACGCCATTATCAATCCGCTATCAACAAAGACAATCACATTAGCCAAGCCTGGACGCTTCATTGCAGCCAGCCCAATTTCACAGTTCCATAAAGTCGTGCCCGCCAACGGCGTGCCGGTCCATAAAAGAGCCCGGAACTTTGCAGCCCGGTCCCGGTCTGCATTTGCTCTACACGACGGCACACGACACCAGGAAAACTCTCCAGATCACAATGCCTCGACCCGGCCTACCCCCTACACCCGGATCGTCCACCGATCTCAAGGCCAAAGACGGCGCCAGCCAAATCACCTCGCTCCACCTGGCGTTTGAGTTGCCCCCTCCTGCCCTCCACGACGCCGCGCGTACATCCCCGGATAAGCTCTTCCCCGAATCGACCTCTGCTTCCGCCCACCACAGCCACGGCCAGCAGCAGCACACGAGCCCGCCATCCTATCCAATGCAGGCCGCCGAAACGGTCAAGGCTCGCCGTCGTTCCTCTGCTGCCACCGCCGCTGCCAAGGAGACCAAGGACGTCAACGGCAGCGCCTTTGCCCTGCCGCCGCCGCCGACCCGCTCCCGCAAGATTATCCAGATGAAGCCCCGGCAAGAGGACGCGGTGCCCTCCAACGCCAAAGACGGCACCGCCGGAAAGGGAGGAGGAGCAGGAGCGGGCGGCAAGGCGGCCAGGGCGACGGCCAGCACGGGGAGTGGTGGTGGCGTGGCCGCCGCCGCGGGGAGCGCGTCTGGCAAGACCGGCGGCAAGAAGCAGCCGAGCGCGACGAGCGCGGCCGGACGCAAGATTGCCCGCAAGACGGCGCACAGCCTGATTGAGAGGAGGCGGCGCAGCAAGATGAATGAGGAGTTTGGGGTGCTCAAGGATATGATTCCCGCCTGCACTGGCGACATGCACAAGCTGGCTATTCTGCAGGTATGCGCGGCTTTCACCTGCTAGTCTGTTTGACCGAAGCAAGGATCAAAAGGAAAGACTAACAGCGACAGGCCTCGATCGAGTATATCCGCTACCTCGAAGACTGCGTGTCGCAGCTGAAAGCCCAGCACAGCGGGGACGGCGACCACCGCGGCGGCGACGTCGTCTCTGCCTCGGGCAACCCGCTACCGTCGATCCGCGAGTTCCACCCGACCTTTCACGGCGACGAGCCGGCCGACGTCGAAATGTCGGATTCGGAAGCCGTATCGCCCACATTCACCGCCCGCCCCAACAGCCACCACCACCACCACCACCACAACTACCCGACGCCGCAGCAGCAGCAGCAGCACCATCACCAGCCGTCCGTCTCGCCGGCTCTGCACCCGCAAGACGCCCGCTCGCGGCACCACTCGTACTCGTCGACAACATCGACCGCCGCCGCCCCAGAATACCGCCACCACGGCTTCACACTGTCGGCCACGCCATCGCCCGCGTTTGGGCCCCAGCGTCACGGGCCCTACGCCAGGAGCAGCACGTCCACGTCGGCGGCGTCCACGGTAACGAGCCCCGCGCTCAACCCGCAGACGGAGCTGGACCACGAGGCGACGGCGGCGCTGCTGATGCTCAACGCGGACCGTCGGGGCACGGCGGCCAATGCGCGGGGGCTGTCTGTTCGTGACTTGCTAAGCGGGTGAGCCGAAAGAAACAAGAATGAACAATTTAAGCTAAACCTGTGTAATTTTTGTTTCTTTTTGTGTTTCCTTGGGGATCGGGCGTACATGTGATGAAAAGATGAATAGTATACCTTGTTACTGGTGGCACTCTGTTTGAAGAATTGGAGAATTTATATTTTTTGGCTTCGACTGGTTCGATATTAACTTGGATTGCTTGCCAAACGATTGCAATATAACGGGATTAATTATAAACGCGGATGCAGTATCGGTGATTCAAAGTTCAACGCCAATCATACTGCAGCCCAAGTATAAACTCTATGCCTTTAGTCTCTCGGTCGAGGCAATGTCGGCCGTGGCGTCCATGACGAGAAAACTGGCCAACATTAGCACCATCCGTTGCAGCGAGGAGAGGGGAATTTGACAACGCACTTGTACCACAGGATCGTGGGCGCAATGGTGAACAAATGCCACAGGCTATGGGCATCAATCAGGCCCAGCCAGGGCGGGAAATCGAGCAGCTCCATGCTCATGGCGAGCATGACCCAGGCGACGACCAGGCCGGGCCAGGCCGTCCACAGACGTCTCGACTGCCTGTACTTTTGCACGCTAAACCAGGTCCACAGGACGTTTTGCACGGCGCCAACGGCAATATTAGCCGTCATATTGTACTGGTAGTCCCAGCGCACGCCCTTGAGGTACGCCACGTGCGCCGCGTACAGCAGCGCGCAGAGCAGAGTCCACGCGCGCAGCGCCGAGCGGCGAGTCGGCGTCGGGCGGTCGAGGCGGAACACGCGGACCGGCGCGTAGTAGGTGCCGTAGAGTACGTTGGCGCCGGCGGCAAAGTAGTCGAGCTGCTCGGTGGCGGGGAAATCGCGGACGTGAAAGACGGCCGAGGCGACCCACGAGGCGAGGCCGACGCGGGCGAGCGCCACGTAAAAGGGCCGCAGCGGGTAGCGGGCGGGCACGCGCGCGCGCACTTTGGCCAGGCCGTCCCAGTGCGCCCACAGGTTGCCGAGCGAAAAGAGCACGGAAAGGGGCTCCTGCGCGCCGAGGAGCCGGTAAAAGGGCCACTTGCCGTGGAACTGCACGACGCGCTCCGACGAGGCGACGCGCTGGCGCGTGATGATGTGCTGGCAGGCGTAGTCGCACTCGGCGGCGCAGTCCCAGAGGAGGAGGCGCCGGAGGGGGGCTAAAGGTGGTTATTTTTGTTCAGTTTGAGGCCTTTTTCGAACAAGGGATTGTTTGTTGTGTAGTCGGGTCTAGTTCGATAGGGGAAGACGGGGGTTTGACGTACGGATTGGTGTTTGGTGGCCCTCGCGGCAGTTTTCAGCCTTGCAGACCTTGAGTCGTTTTTCAGTTTAGCATTCTTCCATCTTCACAGCTACCGTGGGAGTCTGCATCTTCGGCTGCAATTACAAGGTTATCGGGGGGGAAAACGCGCACCTGGACACAGTCTTTGAACTCGGGCAGCTGGTCGCCCACCGACGCCCAGGCGGCGCGCGCAAAGAGCACGAGGGCGAGGAGTGCCAGCAGCGGCGCGCTGGGCCAGATGCTCCGCCTCGATGGGAGCATGGTTTTATGATGTTGTCATGCAATTGGGCGTCGGAAGAGGGGATGGGATGTACTGGTAGTCTTAGAAAGGGTTGATGTGGCAGCAAAAGATTAGAAACAAGGGGTCAAGCGACTGCGGAGGGGGCGGGATGGGACTCGACTCAACCTAGTGAGGCAAGTAAATTTGGCTGCACGACCAGAAATAGCTGCATTACCAGTACTTGCGTAATATTTAGTGCATGTCTCTGAACAACGTATTCGTAGAAAAGGCACTTTTGAATTACTGGGGATATATATTTTGAGCACCCCAAGAGAGGCGCATGGCTATCCTCATTCACCGCTTTGGGAGATGCACTTGACAACTCCATCTTGTATTTATCAACCGCTATACCGAAATCTCATGTGCGTGCCTGTTAGAACTTGAAGCTTCCTTTGATGTGGGTGCTGCAATGTGCAACGTGCAAATCCACAGCTTATCGATCGGCGAGGATGCGGTCCAATATTCATAGCCCCAGCATGAGTCAAGCAGACTTACCAGTGATAAATTGATAATCATCGCGAGCATTGTGGCGCTCAAGTTTGAGTTTGGGAGCCACTGTCGGCCAACGGGCGTCTCGGGTCCGGGCCACCCATCTCCATCTCTGTAAGGCTGGGCTTTTTCCACAAGTTTGCACAGGTTAGCGTTCATTCAGTTCTGTCTTTTTGCTTTCGGCAGAGCTGCTTGCGTCATCTTCCCCATTTGAATGAAAAATGCCTAGATGCCGCGTCAACACTCACTCGTTGGCTCGGTCGCAAGCTGGGGCGGTGCACAAAGCCCATTGTTGGCCGACAAGATGAGTCGACAATGCAATTCATCTATTCGAGAACTCTTTGCGTGTCTTTTGTCGAGCGTTGGTTGGCTGGAATGACTTGTGTGCAGCACTGTCGACAAGGCCAATTTCGTGCCTTGTCGTTTATTGTCATTGTCTAATTGAGGGCATTGTTCCCCTGAGATGACTCATCGTCATCTTGGAGCGAACAATACTACGGTGTGCGGGATTGGTCACGTCTCATCTCACCCAACCCAGCATTCGGCGGAAACCTTTAGTGATGCCGCGTCACGGACTTGCCTGACTATAACTTGGCGACCATGGAAAATCAAACGTTGCAGTCATTCGGAAAGAGGCTGCAAGACAAGTCCTGTTCTGGATCCAGTGGGACGGGACGGCCGATACTAGTTATTATTATTAGTGCATAGCCCAGCGAAACCCTGATGCGCCGGCGGCAGTGCTTCCGTCAGGCTGAGCCGGGTTTCCATCTCTGACTTTGATTCATATAACAAACCTTGGGGCGGGCGCAGTCCCCAGCAAACGTCTTTTCGGCTCGACCCTCATTTCTCTTTTTCTCGTCTCAACCATCAGCGCTCTCAACGGCCGAGTCGCCAGCCGCAAGGGGACGCATTCGAAACTTACAAGACCAAGTCAACCATGTCAAAAGAGGCACGTTATGAGCCGGTGCCGTCGTCGCGCCTCAAGGTCTTTTCCACGCCCATCATCAAGCAGGCCGGCCATGACCACCACCACCACCACCACCATGACGACGAGAGCCACAGCATCGATGACGACGGTCGCTATGCGCCCGACCATCGACGACACCCTGACAATTATCCCCGACTGCAACGGGTATGGATAGACGCCGGCGATGAAAGGGGGGACCTTTTGCAGACAGCTAACGGAAAATGGAAATGTAGCACCAAGAGCCCACGCTGCTCGAAATCTTTTACGATTTATTCTTTGCCGCAACCTACAACGCCTACTGCGACGTCAAGGAAGTCACCAATCACGCAAGCTTCAAAGCCTCGATTGGATTCTTTTGGTACGACGACGAACTTGGTGTCATCTGCATCACGACAAGTTGGACCTGACTAACAACAATTAAAAAGCCTGCTGTGGCTGACATGGTTCAACGTTACGCTCTTTGATGTCCGCTACGCCACCGATTCCATCTTTTGTATGCCTTTTTTCTTTCAATCATCATCAAAGCTAACAGGTAGTGTTAGCACGCCTCAACACGGCTATTCAGCTCGGTGTCCTCGTCGGCTTCGTCGTCGTCGCCCCCAAGTTTAACCCAACCACGCAAGATGCGCCCACCATGCGCGCCATGTGTACGTAGCTCACAACCCCCCCCCGACCCGTGTTCGTTGGGCTAATCCTGCGCAACAGCCATCATCTTGGCCGTCTCCCGCTTCAACCTCATGGGCCAGTACGCCTGGATGGCCATTCACGTCCGCCGCTACCGCCCTACGCGCCTGCCGCTGCTCGCGCAAATGGCCATTTACGCCAGCGCCGGCGCCGTCTACCTCGGCATCACCTTTCGCTTCGACGAGGGCCGCCGCAGCCGCGCCTTTGTCACCTGGTACTGCGTCTCGGCCGCCGAGGGCGTCGTCAGCCTGCTGCTGTCCAACTACTCGCCCGTGCTCAGCCTCGGCAAGACGCACCTGATGAAGCGCCTGACGCTGCTGACCGTCATGATTCTCGGCGAGGGCACCGAGTCGCTCGCCAAAAAAGTGCTCGTCATTGTCAAGCACAAGCACGCCTGGGACGCCACCACCATTGGCTTCGTGACGGCCGCCGTCGCCACCGTCTACTTTGTCTTTCTCGTCTATTTTGACTGGCTCGGCGCAAAGACTCACCTGCCGCACCTGCGCCGCAACCTTTGGGTCGCGCTGCACTTTCCGTTTCATCTGGCGCTCGTCCTCTTCATGCAGGGCTTTACGCAGATGCTCATCTGGGGCAAGATTGCCAAGCAGCTGCGGCGCGCCTTTGACTTTGCCGACCCGACGAATGATGTCGACGTTGTCAGCGGCCACGCCACCACTCTGTCGGTGAGCAGGAGCGTCAACGCCTCGGTGCAGGAATTCATCGGCGACTATCCCTCGCAGCTGGAAAGCACGGGCGAGGTCATCGACGCGGCGCTGGGCAATATATCGTCGCTGCCCGACAGCTTCTGGCCAGTGGTCGCTCGAGTGGCCAATGATAACGGCGACACCAGCATTGCAAACTTGACGGCCGCTGAGCTGGGCAATTTCCAAAAGCTCTACAACTCGGGCCTGAATCTCGCTGTGTCCATGGCCAACAATGTTTTCCGGGCATTCAACACCGAGGTGTCTGGTGAAATCGAATCCAAGAACAAGGCTCTCGAGGGCCAAGATCGCCAGGGCTTTCAGTTTAAACTACAACAAGACAATTGGAACCGCTACGGCCTTGTCGTAAGTACACTTCACACCGTCTAGCAAGTATCCGACACACTGACTTGGGATGGTGTAGTTTGCCTACACGTACATTAGTGCCGCATGCACCATTCTCTTTGTTCTGATTCTGAAGCAGCTGACGGACGGATACATCCCCAAAGGCTGGGGCATGATTCGTCAAATCCTCATCTTTTGCCTCGCTCTTGGCACTGGCCTGGCGACCCTGGTGTGGTTCAACAGCGAGCGTGTCTTTGACTGGTTACAGACACCGTGGGTCATGCCCACGCTGTGCCTGGTCTGGATGGCCATTGTCATTCTGACGCACGTCAACATTGGCGGTGTAAAGCTCAACTCGAGTCATTTCAAGTGGCGTACGCGCAAGTAGCGACTGCAAGACAAGTTGTGGAAAATTTGATTATTTTTTTTCTTTTTTAGCAAAGAGATGATACCATTGTTTTTTTTTTTTTAACTCTTTTTTTTATAATAGCAGTGAAACTACACCATATCATGTCAATTTCCCGAAATGACCTCAGAACCAGTGTGGACTGATTAACCCGTTGATACAATGGAAGACCAGGCTGTATTATAGCTTGCTCCGCAGCGCGCCTGATGTATGTACGTGTAGCTGTGAGCATGAGTATGCGGATGCCGAGTCGGGCTGTCGCGGGCTAAATAAATATCGCGGGGTGGCAAATAAGTGGCTTGTCATTATTAAATATATGTGAGTCTTTATTATCAATCCATGGCCCTATAGCTTTTGCCGCAAAGAGTAAAAGATGACAAGTTTGATGCCCATGGCCTGATGTCCATACACTACAACAATATAGTACAATACATGAAGCCTCTAATATTAGACTGGTCCAAATTGAGCTATTCCCGAGCTCCATGGCGTCAATATTACGCCGTAGAGTTGTGACTTTTGTTGAACCACCCCCGGCACAGAAGTTGTTTCTCCTCACATCAACGAACCCACCTCTCGGCGGTAGCTCGTTCTAGATTTGCCATGCTGAT
This sequence comes from Beauveria scarabaeidicola, assembly GCA_037289395.1. Classification (NCBI taxonomy): domain Eukaryota; kingdom Fungi; phylum Ascomycota; class Sordariomycetes; order Hypocreales; family Cordycipitaceae; genus Beauveria; species Beauveria scarabaeidicola. The sequence continues at coordinate 14,204 of JAEIJG010000137.1, read as the reverse complement.
TTTTTTTGTATCTGCAGCTTTACGCTTCGGCAGGCCAATCATCTCTCGGATCCCCCAAATCAGACGAGTTGATGATGCCATACAAGTTGCAGCGGGACGTCGCTTGCGTCCGATGATGCGCCATAGTTGGAGATGGGAAACGACCATAAGTTTCGGGGACTCAAGGCCGAGGACAGAAAACCCAATGTCCCCTTTGCCACAGACACACACATCTATACACGGAGTCTTGAATTATGCATTTATTACAAGGTCCGAGTACCGCGCTCATGTCGTAGTACGGCGTGTTGAGCTCTCAAAACCTTGGCGCCAGCCCTGCGCCCTATGATTCGTGACCCTCTATGGCTTTTGGGTAGTAAGTCGAATGGCGGTTTCAAGATTACAGTACTGTGGTATTATAATCCGGACAGAATTTGAAAGTTGTCGTGTTGCCAAGCTAGAGTACAACCCCCCCCCCCCCGGCATTCGGCAGTAGGCTGGCTGTATGCCAGAGCTCGTAAAGACGACGGCTCGATCCTACACCCAGAGCCCTAGAAGGCGCCATATCAGACGACGTGGGAATCTAGTACTCGTATACTAATCAATATTGGTAGTTTTGGTTTTATACGATTTACATCCATTTGAAGCTGAGAATGGTCGTCGCAACTTTATGTACGGACCTTGCTTGTACTGAGTACAACCTAAAGTAGCCACATCCTGCAAGTCTTACATCTTTTCAAGTTTTGGACAAATCCTTCAACCTCAAGTAAGCCCGCGTCCATAGTCGCAGCCCGTGTCATTAGCCTTTCTGCCTGGAGCCGAATCCTTCGGCCCAGACACGGCGGCCTACGCATCAGGCAGCGCCGGCGAGTACCCGCCTTGCCTGCATACGAACTGACCTAAAGACGCATCATATCGGCATACATAACTGAGAGCTGTTCATTATTTAAACCAGCTCATATCCTCCTCCTCCCGTCCCCCCCGTTCACGTCCATCTACCCTTTATCGACAACAAACTCGCTGCAGTTCGACTCGAATAAATTCATCATGTACTTTGCCCAGACCCTCGCCATTGTCGCCCTCGCCGTCTTCGGCGTCGAGGCTTGCACAGTCGGAGAGTTTCGCTGCGGTAACCAAGGTGGCGCTCCCGGTCCGGATGGTGCCATTTATGTCTGCAACTCGTCTGGCCGCTGGCAGTTTAGCTCCCAGTGTGGTGGTCGGACCTGCTGTCAGGGCGGTGGCAACAACGTCCACTGTGTCTGCTAGATATAATGTCAGTATTATCACTCGTCTTTTTTTTTTCCGGGGCTGTTTCTTACATAAAGTAGTGATGCAAAGCAAGTCAGCCAGGGACAGGTGGGACGGAGGCAGTCTGGTATGAATAGCATTTGGCCTGCAATATACTTAGGCCTTGCTCTAATGAGTCATTCAACAGTGCTGCTGTGCTACATGAATGAGTTCTGCTATCAATTATCAATACTCATAAACTGCGTCAGTGATGAGTCGTGACGGCTATCTTGTTGAGAGAGAAAAAGAGTCAAAGAGCACTTCAGTGTCGACAGCTTTCACCAAGTTCCATTGCTCTCGCTTGGTATAGCAAATAGCTTGTAAACTTTATACTACAATTTCAGAGAAATCAAGCACCATCAAACGTATCATGACTTTTCATTTTCGCTCACGACATACGCCCAAAGTCCCCTCTGTCAGCGCGCAGCTTATCGTACCTCAGCACTGCGCCAAGCAAGACACTTGCTCCAAGTGCACTACTTTGATTAGCCACCTCTTCAAATGGAGAGCAATAGTAAAAGAATAAAAGTCCTAGAAAAACAAACACACTCACCAATCTTCTGCAGAGCAGAATTCTGTCGGATTATGGCTGATGCCGTCTCGAGTCGGTGTAAAGATCATGCTCGTCGGGCATCGCAAGCTGGTATAGCAGCTGTCGTGGCCGGCACCACTCATCATGCGTTTCCACAGCTGCTTGGACGAGGCTCCAGGTAGTTGCGCACAAACCGCCGCGGCGCTGTCCTCAACGGCAGAGATGCAGTCCGGGTGAAACACTACAGCAGGGCTGTCGACAAGGAGCTTCCAGTCCACTTGGCAGGCCTTTTCGGTGTCTTGCGCCGCTGACTGGAAAGCAGCCTTGCACTCCTCGACCATCCTGGCAAGCACTTCATCGCTCATGTGTCGCAAGTCAAGCGTGAATGTTGTGGTATGCGCCATGGTGTTGACGGTTCCGGGCTCGGCGTTGAAGATGCCCGTCGTTGCCAGGCCGTCGTGGGCTTTGGCGACGGCGTTGGCAGCGACAATCATCTTGGCAGCCACGAGGACAGAATCTTTACGGGCGTAGAGCGGTGTAGTCCCGGCATGACTATCTCTGCCACGGACGGTGATGCTAAACCATTTAAAGGCTTGGACACCTAGAAGCATGGCAGGCATTTAGTGGTGGGCTCTTTGGTTCGATTCGTCATACGTACCTTGGACGACACCAATCTTGCGGCCCTCATCTTCCAGGATTGGGCCTTGCTCGATATGTAGCTCGAAATGGGCCGCAAAGGGGTTCGACTTGTAGGATGCAGGTGCCTGGCCACGATATCCGATCCTTTCCAGTTCTTGCAGCATCGTTTGGGCTTTTCCTTTATGCGGCGTCACCTCTTCAAGAGTCCAGGCATCCTCAATGGGCACAGCACCAGCCCAGACGCCAGACGAGACGGCCATCTTTGGGAAGCGAGCACCTTCTTCGCTATAGAATGTTGGGATAAATTCTCAAACGAGGACAAGGCAGAGTGGACTTACTTGGTCCAATTGACAACCCCGACACTTCCCTCAGTTTCGATTTTATTCTCCTCCAAGACTTGCAGAACCTCGAGTCCCGCCAGCACACCTAGGATGCCGTCATAACGGCCGCCAGTTGGTTGAGTATCCAGATGTGAGCCCATCATGATGGGAGGCGCATCGGGATTTTTGCCGCTTCGAACTGCAAACAAATTGCCCATTTCGTCAATCGACGTGCTACAGCCCAGTGACTTTGCTCGGCAGAGAAACCAGTCCCGCACAGCCTTGTCCGAATCGTCCAAGCTGAGTCTCGCCATGCCAGTCTCAGTAGACTGTCTAATTATTCGTAAATATATAAATGAGAATTGATGGGAAACGTGAACTCCGGGGCCAGCTTACTTTCCGTAGCGATGGTCTGCACCGTACTGGCAACTCTCGTGAAGAGCGGACGCTAGCCGGTCGGCATTGACACTCGGGGTCAGCGGCTCTGTTCCTTGCACTGAAGGCATGATTGTAGGCAATAGTCAAGACGGAAGCTTATCAAGACCATGATACTATTGAGATACAGGTTCCTCGCTGAAGCAAGGGAGCTTAAATAGTTCCGACTTGTGGCTTTCCGACCGGCCGACGGCCAAGTGTGGGGGTGGCGTCAGCAGCAGCCAAGACCACGGCCGACGGCGGACAACTAAAACAGTCTAGACTTGGTTACACTTGATTGGCAATACAGATGGAGATTATCTGCCGGCGGCATCCAAAACGTGGGGTCGGTGAATGGTAGAAGGGTGCATAAATACCGAGTATAAACCGTCGGGCAACACAACTAATATCAGGGCATGCTTTTACCTTTGACCGTCGAGGAACACAACTCAAACCAGGACATGCTATACCTTTGAATTACAACATGGCCATCTCTGAAAAGGACCTTGACTCGGGCGACAATGCCTCCACGGCAATGGACGTGTCTGCCCAGATTGACAAGGAGTCGGAGAGGAGGGTGCTGTCCAAGTTTGACTGGTTCGTGATGCCGCAAATGTCAATTCTTGTTCTCTTTGCCTACTTGGATAGAACCAACATTGGTACGTGCAAGAATTTCTTTTCTGAATTTTTTTTTTTTTTTTTTTTTTACAATTTTTCTTATCGTTGTATTCTTTGCCCTTTCTCTCTCTTTGTCAATCATCTCGGCTGACTTTACAGGAAACGCACGAGTCTTTGGCTTCGAAGAGAGCACCGGCATGTCAGGCACAGACTTCAACAACATATCCATGTTCTTCTACATCACCTACATCATCTTTGAAACCCCATGGGTCATGGCCGTGCGGCGCTTCGGCCCCGGCCGCGTCCTGGCCGTCGCCATCATCTGCTGGAGCGCCGTCACCCTCGGCACCGGCTTCGTGCACAACTACAGCCAAGTCATTGCGTGCCGCGTGCTCCTGGGCGCCTTCGAGGCCGGGCTCTTCCCGGCCTTGACCTTTGTCATTTCGGGCATTTACCCCGCCGCCTCCCAGGGAAAGCGCATCGCCGTCCTCTACATTTCCATTGCGCTCTCCGGGGGCCCTCGGCGGACTGATTGCGTATGGCATCCAGTCCATGGGCGAGCAGCGCGGCCTGGCGGCTTGGAGGTGGCTGTTTATCATTGAAGGCGCAGTCTCGTTGGCCATTGGAGCCATCTGCTGGGTCAGCCTCCCAGGAACGCCCGAGACGGCCTGGTTTCTGCACGAGGCCGAGAGAAACACCATGGCGCTTTTGAAAGCTCGAGATCATCCATACGAGGTTACGGACAAGTTTTCTTGGAAGCAAGTCGGCTTGGCTGTTTCCGACCCGCTGGTCTGGCTGGCGTCTGTTGCGTTGTTCTGCTCGTCGATTGCCATGTTTGGCTTTAGCACCTTTTTGCCCACACTACTCAAGGGCATGCAGTACGTGAATTTCTCCCGTCGTAATTCAATGCTAACTGTTTAGGTATACCTCACTGCAGGCAAACTATCTCAGTATACCAGTCTATGTTTTGGCATCCATAGGCACCGGTCTCACGACTTATATCTCTGACCGCATCGGCCGTCGCGCTATATGTCTGATTCACTCGCCCATTCTAGTCATGGTAGGCTATGCGGTTGGTATCGGCTCGAGCATCAAGTCGGTTGGTTATTTTGGCATGTTTATCGTGGGCGCCGGTGTTTATTCATACAATACTGTTCTTTTGACGTAAGTGGACTTGTTCAACCTACTTGGACTCGCTAACAAGCTGCAGATGGGTGTCGAATAATATTCACCCCGATTACAAGCGATCAGTTGCTATTGCCATGGTTGTCTCGATTGGCAACGCGGCGGGCCTGGCTGCGTCTCAAATTTATCCAATCGGGGATGCACCTCGCTATCTTGTCGGAAACTCAGTATCGCTTGGCTTTGAATCGCTCGCACTAGTTTGTGTGGCTCTTATCTACATGCTGTTACGATACCGGACCGGACAGAAGAAGAAGCTAATGAGCCAGGGCATAGAGAGCAACGGTAAAGAGGGAGACCAGAGCTTAGACTTTGACTATGTAATGTAACTAGCGAGATATCCAACGATAAGTGATTTGAAATTTATCTTGACCTTTATAGCATGTGTTTGTGTATAAATCCCCTCATTCGTGTTATCCTATTCCTCATTCAATCCTCCTTTTGACCGGTTTGCACGCGGGGCTCGCCGGCGCCGACTCCGACTCCGGACCGCCACTTTCAGCCAGTCACGTTTGTTCCGCAGTGGCGCAAATAGGCAAGCTGCACCAGTAATTCGTAAACTTGCATTGACACATTTATCAATGACACCGCCGGAATCATCATCGTCTTTTGTCAAGACTAGCCGCCATACGGCTGCGGGCAGCAGGCGATACCGTTCCAAGGCCCAACGGCCATGCGACCTCTGCCGGGCGCGCAAGGCTCTGTGTAATATTCCCGACCCAACAAGACCGTGCCAATTATGCGATCGCACAGGAAGACCGTGTACATTTCTAGCTGGAACCAGGAGCAGACTGATGCGCTCCAGCCCAAGTAGCCACTCTGCTGATGGCGCGGATGGTTTTGCACGTCAAGGGCAGTACACTGCTTCACCTACTTTTGAGCAATCAATCGGGGGCATGATGCCAACACAGTGGTCTTCAGATCTGGAACAACTGGGGCAGACTGAGACATTTATGCAAGACATTCCTAGCTTTTGGTCTCTTCCGTACCATGACGCTTCCGTGGCTGATGTTGCAGACATTGTTGAACGCAGTATTGGGAATGAGGTTCCCTCACGCCCCCAAACACAGACAACTCTCAATAGACACGATCGCTCTACCTCTTTTATTGGCTATTCAAACGAATCCGACCCGTTTCTGCTGGAGCACTATCCATACGGCGCCTCTGACGAGTTGGACTTTTTCATGGTCACATATCGTCGCCCCTCGCTTCAAGGGGTCTCAGTCGGTTACCCACCAATTCACTTTTTACAGTCAAAGCCGCAAGCAGCACTGCAGAACCAAGAAGCGATGGGCAACTGCCTTGCCCTCAAGAATGAACGAGATGTGCTGAATGACCTCGTCAGTGTTGAGATGGGCGTGGCATTGCTACGACTGTAAGCCATCTCCTCTTGTCACTATGACAGCGCGCGCGCTAACATTCACATTCGTAGCTACCTCCGATTCATATTCCAAAATCTTCCCATTGTGTCAGTAACAAAGCTTGAAGACGAAGAAGAATTTATTAGTTCCACTTCGCCTGGCGTTTTAGCCGGCATGTTTGCTCTCGCGCTGCCATTTACCTCCTGGGACGAGCAGCTTTGTCTTGACAGCGCATACTCGAAGCCAGACACAAGCAAGCTTTGGCAGATTTCGTATTCCTGCCTACAGAAAGAGCTGCACTTTCCGAGTCCATCTACGATCCAGATGTGCCTTTTGCTACTGAACACTACTACTTTTGACCCAGTTGCCGTCGAAACTCCCTTTGCCTGGTCGTTGGCTTGTTCCGTGCTTGCTATTGCACAGTCTCTAGGACTTCACGTGGAGCCGAGCCGGTGGAAAATCCCAGAAGACGAGATTCGGCTACGCCGACGACTCTGGTGGACTGTCGTCGTTGAGCATAGCTGGCGGGCTGTCACTCACGGCCGATCGACCATGCTGCGCGATGATGACTGCAATGTTGCACCAATATCATATGCAGATTTTGCAGGGACTGACAATTCTTCCAACTCGGCAGATTATTTCATCAGCTTCTGTTCGCTTACCAACATTGTCAACGAGATATGCCGCAACTTTTTGTAAGTCGCACTGGATCATCTAGTAGCACTGCTAACATCGGCAGCACCCTCCGAGCTGTTTCTCGGGTTCAAAATCTCACAGATATCTTGGATCGGGCTAAGCCGTTGCAGCGCTCCCTTTACATGTGGCTAGAGACTCTGCCGCAGTCTCTCCGTCTAGATCAGGTGTCCGACACGACCGAAGAGATTCCTGACAGTCGTGCATCTCTGCACATTGCCTACTTTACTGCACACGTACTACTGTTCAGAGCACTCTTGCGTCCAATTGTCGGTCAGAATTTCCTGAATGATGAGACGGCCCATCAGGTTCTCCAAGAGGCTCGCGATTTCATGAGATCCCTGATTGGCGTGGTGCGAAACCTGGATCTTAAATACATATCTGCGTTTTGGCCAGCATATACGCGCCACTGCTTTTGCTTTCCTGGTCTGTTTTGCTACCTGCTCTGCTTTCAGAAACAGTCGGCACATCTGTTGCCGAGCGATAAAGAATTGTTTGCGACGTGGCGCAACGTGCTGCGAGCAAGGGTTGGGTCGTGGCCGTTGCTGCGCTTTGCCGTTGTAAAGGTGGACGCTGTATTCTGGAAAAAGATGGATCATACGAGCAGAAAGTAGAACAATAAGCTATTTACATACCCAATAGCACACGTGGAAATCTTGATTCTGGTCATTCGGACTAGCCAACCATCTTGTTGGTCGAGAACAATAACTCGAGCCGGGCACGTGTCATGGGCTGCCGGGTACTTCACGATAAATACTAGGTACGTGGGTACAAATTAGTTGTCAAGTACCGAGTACTACGCTGCGTTGTACACTCTGCACTGCGCAGGCGGAACCGAATGTATTGAAAGGTGAAGGGAGAGTAATCTGAATAATACGAATAGAAAGCATCCATGGTCAACTTTCTTGCCTTTAATATATTTTTCTTCTGAATTCTTCATCAACCTGCGACCTCAGGCTGTGCTTTCGGTGGCTACGTAGGTACTTTGCCAGGTACTGGCGTTGCTCTGGGCAACCGGGGCCACTCTCATTGGTCATGGCTCAACAACGCCAAAATACTGCTGCTCTTCCCATCTTCTACATTCTTTATATTACACAGACGCGCCGACTCGACCAAAATCTACTGCTGCAGTCTCGAGCATGCAGCAGTATAGCGCGTGACAACTGGCTTCTAACCCGATAATTTGCTAATTGCTTGACAACATCACCAGGAGAACGTCAACAACATCCGACAGAACGCGTTGTTGAAGCTTCGTGATTGCTAGAGCACCAACTGCATCCTTTGCTCTTTTGCCATGGCGACTGCGTCTCCAACCCCAATGGCCGCCGCGCCAATTCGAAGGACCTCACAACGTCAGCTCCGAAGGCCTCCACCGAGAACTACCGCGACGCGGAGCGAAGCACAGGCCACCCTGGCAGCCCAGTCCAAGCACCAATCGAATCAGTACGAGGATGACAGCTCCGAGGACGAAATTCCTGTGCCTATGAAGCTCAGTGCCCTCACAAAAGCACTACTTGACGACGGTGGTGACCGGGAGGCGGCTCCAGAAGCCCGAGCACCGCCCTCGCCGCCCCGAACGCGTCGCCAAGCAAGCGTAGCAGCATCTGGCCCTGCTGCTGCCACTCGACGAAGCGCCAAAGCTGGCCACTCCCAACCCCATGATGTCCCCAGGAACTCGAGTCCATTACGCGAGCAGAGCCCGACAAGGAAAAGAGTGGTGCGACTGAGCAACACTCCGCAAAGTCTTTCCCAGATGGCCAGCTCGACATCGAAGCGACGATCTACGTCTGGCTCCCAGCCCCAACCTGCCGTCAGACCAGAACCAGGCTCTCGCAAAAGCAGTACTGATGGAATGCAGCATGACTCACAACCCGAGACTGACGTCAACACTCCTGCCCAGGGGCGAGTTGTTCGCATCGTCACGGGCTCGTCTGGTAACCGCAGCCGCCTGGGATCATCTGCGCCCTCATCTGGTCGCTCCAATCTCGAACGATCAGTCATGGACCGTTCCGCCGTGGAGACGGAAGCTGAGCCCGCGGAAGCCCCCGATACAGCTGCCCGCAACGCGGCCATTGGCAGCACTAGCGTGTCTCGCTACCCATCAACAAGAAACAGAGAGGACAACCCGAACCTCCAGAACTCGATGCGAGTAAAGCGTGTCGGCAAGCTATCTGGCAGCTTTCTGAGTGGGCCTGCTCGTCGCGGTCGCCGTCGGCAAAGTGAGGAGGAGGGGGGTTTTGGCGAGATGGGTTCGCAAGAGCCTGAGAGCCAGGCCCCAGAGGAACTTGGACAAGCCCCTTATTACCCCGACTTCAACTCCGGTAGCCCTGTTAGCGGGAGTGTCGTACGTGGCAACCACCGCCACAACGGTTCCAAGGTAGAAATCCGGGCCGACTCCGCCAAGGCGTCACCCCAACCCCAGCAGAGCCGTGGTGCCCGTGACGCCGAACCTTCCCGGATAGGAGATATTGGGCACCTTGTCTCTGTTGGTCGCCTTCAGATGCCTGCTACCAATGACAAGGAAAATGAAATTCCTTTCCACCAGAAATGGGGAAAGTCGTCTATCGGAGTAGACAAGGCTGCCATTGCACCCGCTCGGATCGATATTGCTGTTGAAAGAGCCGCGTCACCCGACCGCAAACCCCTCACAGCCATCGCTCGCAATACTACGCCTCATCGAGCAGCACCGGCGCCGCCGCCCAAGATGTCTGTCCTTGAGGCTGCCACCTCTACTGCTGGCGCCGCCGTGACCACTCAGACGAAGCAGCGTCGAAACATTCTCAAGGTTAATAACAAAGTATATACCCGCCTTGAATGTCTCGGACGCGGTGGAAGTGGAAAGGTCTACCGGGTTATGGCAGAGAATGGCACCATGATGGCCCTGAAGCGGGTCTCACTTGAGAATGCGGATGAGTCGACCATCAATGGCTATCTCGGCGAGATTGACCTGCTCAAAAAGCTTACCGGCGTCGATCGTGTCGTCAACTTGTTTGACTGGGAACTGAACCATGATAAGCAAATGCTGAGCTTGGTCATGGAAATGGGCGAGAGAGCTCTGGACAAGGTCTTGCAGACCCATCAGGCTGCCGAGTCTGCTACGCTCGACCCTGTCTTCATTCGCTTTTACTGGAAGGAGATGCTGGAATGTGTGCTGTCGGTGCACAACCATGACATTGTCCACTCCGACCTGAAGCCTGCAAACTTTGTTCTCGTGCAGGGCCGCCTGAAGCTCATTGATTTCGGCATTGCCAATGCTATTCAGACCGACGAGACTGTCAACGTCCATCGTGAGACACAGATCGGCACACCCAACTACATGTCGCCCGAGTCGCTCATGGATTCCAACAGCGCCCGTGGTCCGCGTGTTCCTGGCCGCCCCAAGTTGATGAAGCTTGGCAAATCCAGCGATGTTTGGTCACTTGGATGCATTCTCTACCAGATGGTCTATGGTGTGCCACCTTTTGGTCACATTGTCAACCCAATGGCTCGCTGCCAGGCCATTATCAACTGGGATCACATCGTCGAGTTTCCAACCCGCGCCACTGGTGGCTTGCCTGTGCCGCCTTCTCTGATCCGAACCATGAGACGCTGCCTCATCCGCGAGCAGCACATGCGTCCTACCTGCAAAGAACTTCTTGACTACTCGGATCCCTTTCTCTACCCTGCCGAGATTAGCGAAAAGGCTCTCCCTATTGATGAGGAGCTTCTTAGCCGCATTATCCAAAGCGTTGCCACCCGCTGCCGTGAGCGTATGCCAACCGAGGCAGAAGCCTCCCATGTCTGGCCCCAAGCATACTGGTCCAGTATTCGCAAAGCAATGAATGCAAAATCGTAACTTGACGAACAAAAGATTACAGCCTTGAGATTGAATGAATTGGGGAACTATAACTATTCTTGGACGGTGTTATCATGGTTACTGGCTTCTCTTTATTGTCATGGGAGTTTGTACTACTTTCTGTATTCCCGCGCGCGTACAGCACGATGGTCTATTTCAGCCTGGAGTTGGGCGCTTTCTTTCAACCGCACTCGTTTATACTATACCATTGCTTTTGGCGATGATTTCTGCACAAATGATGAATAAACTGTTTCTCGTCTATACAAGTCAAACAGATAGAATGATAAACTGTTTCATCTTTACAAGTCAAACTATGGTAAACTGTTGCATCTTTACAATCAAACTGATAGAATGGCAAACTGTTTCATCTTTACAAGTCAAACTGATAGAATGGTAAACTGTTCCATCTTTACAATCAAACTGATAGAATGGCAAACTGTTTCATCTTTACAAGTCAAACTGATAGAATGGCAAACTGTTCCATCTTTACAAGTCAAACTGATAGAATGGCAAACTGTTTCATCTTTACATGCTTGAAATTGTTATACACTGGACTCTAAAACCTATTCTGTATGGTACAACCGGGTATCGCCGGATATAGGGCATGCCAACGCCTGTCGTTCATTGGTTTTCGATGTCTTCGGCAGTCTTGATCGTCAAGTCGGATATTCTCAGTATGGTATATCGGTGCTTGCTCGTGGCCCGGCGTGCACGACGCGTCCTCCTCTTCTTCTTGATCTTGATGCGTAGAGGTTCCGATTCGGTGCCCAGTACCGTCGCGCGGCACTCGAAAATATTTTCGTCAATGTGCGGCGCGCCTTTCATGGTGTAGTCGCGGCTACCGAGGACACTGGCGCGGTTCAGGCGCAGCACATCACCTGGCAAGACGCCGGGCATGCGGAACGGTAAGCGGATCTGGTCGCCTTCCTGGACGAGGTAGGGGAAGCCGTGGATGTGGACGGTGATGTAGTGGCCCGGCTGGGCGGCGAGGAAAGGAAGGAGGTTCTTGACCGAGTCGTCGATGGGCTTTGGGGGCGGCAAAGGATGGCTCTTCTTCAGAGCAGTAGGCCGCGTCTGGTTCCTGGTCGGATTGGCCGCATTCTTCATGTGCGCTGTCGAAACGGGCTCGACAATCGGGGGTGTGGTGTTGAAGGCCCGCGCGGACGAGACAATTGAGGCGGCGGGTTTGGTGAACAGGCGCTGCGAAGATAACCGGAGCTCCAGGACGGAGCGGAGGAGTGCCCGGCTCATGGTAATGTGGTGCTGCCCCCGGCTTGGAGATGCGCTGCACTGAGGTTTGTGGCAGGCTGGTTTCGGTATGCACGCGAGCTAAAAAGTTATAGGGATACTGGTGGTAAATAGCTTGCGATGGAGCGTAGGTAGCTTGAGCGGATCAGTGTAGCTCCGGACTCCGTGAACTCTCACCGACATTGAGTCAAGTGGATCCGCCCACAGTGCCTCCAACTTTTTTTTGCCCATCAACTCTCCACTCTTGAATTTTCAAAAAGTCCAGGCTGTAGCGCTCAGCAAACAATTGATCAGCACAATCTTTGCGCAATACCGTCAAGATGGTACGTTTCCACTATCCAAATCAAGACGGAAAGATGTGCTGACACCCGGATAGCCTCAGAACGAGTATATGGAGAGATGGCGCAAGCTGCACGGCCGCCGTCTCGACCACGAGGAGCGTCTGCGCAAGAAGACGGCCCGTGAGGGACACAAGGCCTCGCAGGACGCGCAGAACCTGCGCGGTCTCCGGGCCAAGCTGTACCAGAAGAAGCGCCACCACGAAAAGATTCAGATGAAGAAGCAGATCAAGGCCCACGAGGAGCGCAACGTCAAGACGGCCGACGAAAAGGAGCCCTCGACGCCCATGCCCGCCTACCTGCTGGACCGCACGAACCCGCAAAACGCAAAGGCCCTCAGCAGCGCCATCAAGAACAAGCGCGCCGAAAAGGCGGCCAAGTTTAGCGTGCCGCTGCCCAAGGTGCGCGGCATCAGCGAGGAGGAAATGTTCAAGGTGGTCAAGACGGGCAAGAAGATTCAGCAGCGCGCGTGGAAGCGCATGGTCACCAAGCCCACGTTTGTCGGCCCCGACTTTACACGCCGCAATCCCAAGTTTGAGCGCTTCATCCGCCCGATGGGTCTGCGCTACAAAAAGGCCAACGTCACGCACCCGGAGCTGGGCGTCACCGTGCAGCTCCCCATCATCTCCGTCAAGAAGAACCCCCAGAACCCCATGTACACGCAGCTGGGCGTTTTGACCAAGGGTACTGTCATTGAGGTCAATGTCAGCGAGCTCGGTATCGTCACCGCCGGTGGCAAGGTTGTTTGGGGTCGCTATGCCCAGGTAACCAACAATCCCGAGAACGAGGGCTGCATCAACAGTGTCTTGCTGGTATAATTTGCAAAAAGACGGTTAAAAGCCATGGCGGAGGAAACGATGGGACAGTCGATTCATTTTGATTGCATGTATAGGCGTTTGGGTGTTTGCTTAGGCTGATTCAAAGACAGGCCGTAAAATGACTATAGATCATGAAACTAAAATACCTAAAATAAATACTTTCAAACCTTTTTTGCATTACGGATCTAGGATATCTGCAAAGCTAGCTATTGGACCATCTGTACCCAAGGACCACTTATTAGGATACGGCGTGGCCGGCCAGAAAAGGGTCCCTGAATCACAACGGAACACAATTGTTATAAAAGAGCAAGCAGTGACACAGATGAAAACAACCACAACAAATAATAGAAAAGAGTTAGAATGTCGAGAATATGAGGTTGAATAGGTATTCGATCAAGATTAAAAAGAAAATCTTTGAGAAATGCAAAGACACAAGAAAGTCTCCCAGATTGGTACCTAAGGCGGGGCAGTTTGAGGTGGGGTTCGTTTGGTGTCGCCCAGCGTCAGGTGTCACGCGGAACAGTGATAGGGCATAGAAACAGTGTTAATTAAGGAGTAAAAGAAGCTATAGTATAAGGGGGAATAAGGGATACCCTTATAAGGTAGGTATATCTTCTACTATATAATATTACCCTTATTATAGGTACTAAATCTTATAAGTTTATCTTATAATACCCTTCTATTTAATATACCCCTTTAGTTTTAAGTTACTTTAGATTAAAGTATAAAAAATATATTATAAATATTAAAGATAGTTATTTTTAGTATTTTTAAATATATAATAATAAGTAAAAAAAATAATATTATTATAAAAGTTTAAACCCTTAATTAGTATAATATTTATAAAAAATTATATATTTATATATATTAAAAAATAAAAAAAAGATATAAGTTATTTAAGGTTAAAATAAAAACTTAATTTTCTTATAAAAAAAAAACTAAG
>JAEIJG010000136.1:0-49456 GCA_037289395.1 Beauveria scarabaeidicola | reverse complement strand
GTTTTTAAGGCGCTAGAATTACCCCTTTTAATCCTAAAAAGGTTATTTTTACCTTAGAACTAAAGTTTATAATACTAAGTCCTCTAAACTTATATCTAGGTTTAGCTAGTTCTTAAGTTTCTTAGATACTAAGTACTATAACTAAAGTGGTTTTATAGTTTTTAATTCTAAAAAAGTAAATTACTAATTATTTAAATAACTCTCTAACTAAAAGTCTTAATATACTTAATAATTTTAAGAAAAGTATAATAGTTATTATATATAAGGTTATATTTTTATATACTTAGGTATATAGGCTTAAGGTTATAAATAAGGTTATTAGTAAGTGTTAATAGGCTAAAAAAACTAGATTATAAACTAAAGGATCTTTTTTTATATAAGATATAAGAGAATTAAAAGAGTAAATAAATATAAATAGTTAAGTAAATAATAAAATATAGGCTTATAGTAGTTAAAAGGCGAGGGTTAAAACGCGTAGTTAGTAATATAGTATATATAGCTAGACTAGATATAACGCGTGTACTTATACTTTAGATATAGAAACTAGTAAGGAAGAGGATTTTAATTAGTTATAGACGATTTTTTTTATTATTAGTGAATTATTAATAGTTAAAGGGTAAAGGGTTAGGTAAAGTAGGTGACTCGCTTATTTAGGCGACTTACTTATTAACCACGTTAAAGCTTATTATAATAATATTATAGTACTTATAAGGTAATTTAAAGCCTCTAAGACCTTTATTATTAATAATATTATTATTATCTTTAATAATATTATTAATAATAACCTTATATAGTTATAATATATTAAGAAAGTTCGTTATTTTTATATATATTTTATTAATAATCTAATTATAAGTAACTAAGTTATTAAATTTTATAAGAGTTATAAGTTAAATAAGATTATAAAAGAAATAATAAAAAAATACTAATCTTTTCTTATATAAAAAAGTAAATTAACTCTATAATCACTTTACTTAGCCTAGTACTTTAAAAATAACTCTATCTAGAATTTATATAAATATTACTAGTGGCGATCCCTACTAAATCTAGTAAGGCGTCCTTTTTATATAGACTCAACTCACTCACAGCCTTAGGAAAAAAACTCAGCATCTAGGCATAAAATAACCCGAGGAGCTCGTTGGCTACTTGTCGATCATTTTCCCTGTGCTTGCTTATCATCTTTTCTGTTGCTGCTTGTCTCGCCGCCATGTCCCAACTCTCTGCCATCACTGCCCCAACGATTTGAGGACCTCGGCTTAGCTGTCACGAGAGCATCAAGACGGCACACCACAACACTGAGTCAATCATGTTTGGCGAATAGATCACTGCAGCCTGGTGCAACACATCAATTCCATGCGACTCTTCCAGCATTCATCCGCCTCGCATCCTCCTGTGCTCCCGCCATCCTCCACACCCAATGAGTTTTCCACGTAACAAGCAGTGTGGACCGACGCTGCTTTCTAGGCGGAGGTTCCATTCCTCATTTATCGCATGCCCAGTGGCCTTCAAGGGACCAGTGCTAAATAACCTCACTACTTCAAGCTAGCAAGATATCGCTGACCATGGCTGCGTGGCACTTGTCTTAGCCTCGTGCATCTCGGTCACGTGAAAGGAATTCTAGCAACATTTCAAAGCTAAAAAATGTTGCGTTGTAATGCTGGTATAAGTAGTGCTATTAGCACGAGAGCTTTTTGCTAATAGGACTCGAAAAAACTCGCGATCACACCTAAGGGTGTGATCGCGAGTTTTTTCGAGTCTTAGTCTTAGCCCACAGAAAAACCTTAGCGGAGCTAAACGGTACTTATTACGCCACCTAATCTCTCTGGCTCTGGTACTAGCAGGGCCCCTTGTTGACCGGCAGGGCCCCCTAGTCATCGATCGCTTGTCTTATTCTTGTAAAATAAGACAAGTGATGTCTTCATTTTTACCCATAAAACCTTAGCTATAGAGGTAGTGCCGGGGGTTAGCAGGGGGTCGGTAGGGGGTCGGCAGGGGGTCGGCAGGGGGTCGGCAGGGGTATAGAAAAAAAATATATTAGTAAAAATTGTTATTTTTAAGGCTAGATGTACGGCTCGAAAAAGCTTCTAATTTAGGCTTAACGTGTCTTTTAAGGACTCCACTAAGACTAAGACTTTAACTTAAAAAAACTCGTGGTCACACCCTAAGGCCGTGATCACGAGTTTTTCGGTGTTCTTATTCTTACCCCATAAAAAAACCTTAGTGGGTCGCTTTAGTACTTGCACTAGTTAATTTTAGTAGCGGAAGTACCGTTTCGTCCTATTATATATTTAATATAAAGTTATTGCCTGAGGCTTTAAGGATAGAGTGTTTATTTTAACGAAGTTACGTTTTGTAGTGTTTTATAAGGGTTCTAGAGACTATAGATTCTTCGCAGCTAGCTTTAAGTGTTCCGCTATAAGAGGGTAATAGCTAGGTACTACCCTCCTTTAAGAGCTTATTAAGAAGTAAAAGAGTTAGTACCTTTTCCCTTATATTTAATAATAATCACACCTAATCTTTAGGCTTATCTACCTAATCTTTTTAAATAGAAAAGTAAGTTAGAGTATTCTTTAAGTACCTCTATATAGCTATTATTAATAGTAACTTTATTATAATATAGTTCTAGATATATAACCTAATCTTTTATTAAATTATTAGTAAATTATATAAGGTCTTTCTAAATATAAACTTTAATATAGAAAAGCTAAAATAAAACTATAACTAAATTTAAGGTATTTATAAGGTATATAAAAGTATTATAAAGTATAGTAATATTATATGTAATTATAATATATTAAAGGTTAAGTCACCTTAAGAATATTAAGATAAACTTCTATATATTATACTAGAACCTAGTAAATACCTCTTTAATAAAAGATACTTATATCCTAACTTACTTTCTAAGATCTAGCTAGATATTTAAGGAACTAGAATAACTACTATTAGAGTTAATAATAATATAAGATTAGCTACTCTAAGTAGCACTTACTAATAACCTAGTCTCTCTATTAAAGATAATAAGATTATATTAAATAGCTTATTAATTACTAGCTTATTAATCATAAGCTTATCTTTACTATTACTAGCTACCTAAGCTATACTAGCTTTACTAGCTATATTACCTTTAAAGTGTTAAAAGAGCTTAAAAAGTATACTAAAAGTAAATATAATAATAATATTAAGTAAGTAATCTATAAGTATATTATTATTATTATTAAATTATACTAATTAGACTATATATATTTATCTAGACCCTCTATCTTTATAAATAAGAGAAAAACTAGAGACCCTAGTAGAAAACCCTTACTTCTTTATTTATCTCTAGTTATATATTAGTTCCTAGTAAGGGCTAGTAAGGCCTCTCTTCTTAATTATTTCCTAGGCTTTTTTATAAGCCCTTTCCTTACTTCTACCCTTATTTTATATCTATTCTACTCCTACTCTACCCTAAGCTTATCTTAGGTCTAATAATTATATATATTAGTTTATATTAGTTATATATTTATTTTATAATTTTCTTATTTTTAATTAAGTAGTTTATATAAAGGATCTAAGCTAAAGCCTATACCTATTAGGTATAAAGCTATAGGCTTATAAAGCTATACTCTAAGTATAGCCTAATAGTTAGTCTATAATATAATATAAAGAGGAAAGGGGGCTTACCCCCTTCTCTCTCTCTCTTTCTTCTCCTTAAGAGAATTAATAATAATTATAATACTTACTTATAAATACTATAAGGCTAGTCTTTAAGAATTAATTCTTTTTACTAATATAATAAAAGACTTTAAAATAAAAGATATTATAACTAATAAGCCTTTTAAAGACTCTAAAAAAACTTATAAGAGATTATAAAAGTAATATATAAACCTTATAAAGTAAAATAATAAATAAGTAAAGGAGATATAAACCTTATCTAAATAACTATTTTTCTTATAAAATAACTAATTAATAAGCCTAGTAACTTTTATAATATATTAGGTCTAAAAATAGTCCCTATAATACACTATATAATAGGCACTACTAATAAAAGAGTGTGCCTCCCTTAAAAATAATAGAAAATAACTTTTTTACTTTTTTTATATTTTATTTTTAGTTTTAACCTTATAATTTAGACCCTATTTAGGCATTTTTTTAATTATTAACTATATATTACTTCCTATAGTAACTTTTTTATATTTAAGCTAAATATAACTATCTCTTTCTCTTTTATAATTTTTATATTTCTAATAATTTAATACTCCTAATTAGACTAACTTTAACTATTTTATATATATATACTAACCCTTAGAGGGATAATAACTTTTTATTATATTATAGACTATAGAAGCTCTTATATATAATACTTTATTATTATAGGTTTTTTTATAGTTATCTCCCTCTATTATAATAGAAGTTATAGTAGGGAGATACCTTATTAAAGGTTAGAATACCCTTAATTAGAGACTAAGAGCACTAGTAAGCTATTATAATAAGATCCTAGGAAATTTAGTAAAGAAACTAAAAAAGCTTAATAAAATAAAAGGTCTAAAGATAGTTTAACCTAAAAAGCTTACTAGTTAAGAGGCTAAGTAACTATAAATAAGTTTTATTTATTAAACTAAGATATAGATAAAAGAAATAATAAGCTAATAATTTATAAATATTTAATATCTAAATTATCTAATAGTACTAAAGTACTAGGTTAATAACTTATAAAAGTGTTTAACTAGGAAATAAGATATAAATTAAGAGTTTAAAGCTAAGAAAGAAAATAAGATAATACTAACTAGAATAATAGTATTAAGTAAGAGATTATAAGACTAGTAGCTATAAAAGACCTAGTTACTAGTAGTAAATATAATTATATCTTAAGGCTACTTTAGTTATTCTAAGAAAGAGTTATCTCCTAATCTAGTTAAGAGAACTTAATAATAATATACTTTATACCTAAGTTATTAATAGGCTTATATTATCCTATAGTATTAGGATATTAGGCTAATAACCTATAAATATACCCTAGTCTAAGAACTAAAAGATAAGTTAAGGGTAAAAACTAAAATAAGACTAAGATATTACCTAATAGAATATATAAGAAGTTATTAATTATAATACTAGTAGCTATAAAAGGAAAATAGAAGTTTTTCTTATCTTTAAAAGATAATAAACTCTTAGCCTCTAATTTATAATATAAAGTAAACTAAGTATAAGCTATTAAGTTATTTAAAAAGATATTATCTTTATCTTTACTTTAGTTTATACTAAATCTTCTAATTATTCTTTAACCCTTTTATAATAACTATATTTATATTATCTAGTAGTATTAGAGTACTAAACCTATATAAAGGCTTAGCCTTTATTACTATATAAGATATCCTTAACCTACTAGATAACTTAACTAATAATATAAAGAGGATTAGTATAAATAAAGGAGTAGAAGAAGGAGTAGAGAAGGGTAAGAAGAAGTAAGCCCTAAAAGGTAAGAAGGTAGGTAGTATTAGCCCTAATAAAAGATAGGTTAGTAAAGGATTAGGAAAGGACTTTACTAAGTATAATATTAACTTCTTAAACTCTATTAATAGTAAAGATCTCCTTATAACCTTAATCTAGGTAAATCTTTAGTTATAGACTACCTTTAAGGAAAAGTTTAATAAAAATAATTTTACTAATTTCCTAAGGAAGTTTAATAACTAGCTTAATATCTAAGATATCTTAATCTCCTTTAGGTATAACTTTATAAGTAGGAAATAGTGTGTGACTATATTAAGCCTAACCTAGTGATAAAATTAAAAAATAACTTATTAGATATTAAAAAGCACCTAATTCTACCCCTAGATAATATTAGTATAAAGCCACTATATTAGAAGTAGTTAGGGTAGATAGATTATTACTAAGGATATATCTTAATACGCCCTTATAACTAATAAGTGTTATAATAAGCCTAAGGTAGTAGTAACCTAAGTAAGACTAAAATTAAAGAGAGAACTAATTAATAAGCTCTTCTTCCTAATTAAAGATAAATTTAAAGATAAGGTAAAGGAGATATAAACTAAGTATAAGTAAACTAGGGCCTAGAATAAGGCTAGAATAGCTTTAAAGAGGGCTAATACCCTAATTACTTAAGAGGTAGTCTAGGTTATTATAAAAAAGATAATTATATAAATACTTAAGGAGAACTAGAGTATTAGCTAACCCTAGCTTCTAGCTAGCTTATAGTTATATATTATAATAATAATAGCCTAGGATTAGGCTAGCCTTAGGGTTAAGCTAGTTCTTATTAGATATAAAAAAGAACTAGTTATTAATATTAGAAGATATATATAAGAAATTAAAAGCTACTCCTTATAAGAGATTATTATAATAGTTAATAGGGCTATTTAAGCTAATATTATAGTAGTAGTATATTACCTCCTCTCTAAGGATATAGTCTTAACCTTCTATTAGGAGGTAAAGGAATATATAAAAGATAAGCTCTAGGTAAAGATTATATTTAATCTAGAGGTAACTCTCTCTTAATAAGTATATATTATAATAATTAAAGTAATATTACTTAAGGAGATCTTATAAGATATTACTAACCTTATAATAATACTCTTAGCCTTTAATAAAGTAAATATTATTATTATAAAAGTATATTATCCCTAACTTAAGTCTAAGATATAAGCTTCTTTTATTATTAGAATATATAATACTAAGATAATAAACTACCTCTATAAGTAAAGGGTCTTTTTTAACTCCTAGGTTTTCTAATATAAGCCCTTTTTAGATATAGTCTAGCCCTTATAATACTTTAAGTATTATTAGTATAACTATATAAATAGGTTTTATTAAAATAAAAAGTATTATAACTAGTATACTTACTAGACTTATACTAGGTCTAAGTTATACCTAGTAGAAAAAGATAATAAGAAAGAATAATATCTTAACTATAAAGGTAACTACCTAATATAATCCTAAGACTACCTTATTATAAGGTAGTACTAGGGCTATACCTAGGAGGTATATTACTTTTAACTAATAGAGTTTAAGAGCTACTACCTTAGGGAAGAAAGATACCTAAGGTCCCTAAAGGCGTTATTACCCTTAAAGAGAGCTAGGAGTATATAGTATCTAAGAGAGTAGCCCCTAAGCCCCTTCTCCTTAGCTCTAATCTAAAGACCTTTCCTAATATAGACTAATATATTAAACTTTAACTTTATTAACCTTAGAATAAAATCTATAAGCCTAGGGTTATTAGTTAGGATTTTATAATATAAAACCCTTATATTTATTATAAGTAAAAACTAACTATATTAAGTATTATTATTAGCTTTAGCGCTTATAGTTTAGCTATAAGGTAAATTACTACTTTTACTACTCTTATTATTATTAATAGTCTTAAAACTAACCTAAGATATAGTTATAACTAAACTAGTCTAGCTTAGATAACTAAATAAAGATTCTCTTATAAAATATTTATAAAGATAATAATAATATCTAACTAGCTTTTTATTAAGAAGATAGCCTAAATATTATTATAATCTAAGAGGTATTACTAAGTAGCCCCCTACCTACCCCTTCCTTAGCTTTATACTAGTGCTTATAGGGGGGGGGTAAGTAATAACCTATATTTATAAAAGGGTTAATAGAGTATTATAAGAAGTAATAGTTAGAAGAGATATATACTATATTAAATTCTTTAATAACCCCTTTATCCTTATAAGTATTTACTCTAAGCTAGGTATAGACTTATATAGACTCTTAAGTAGAATTCTATTAGAAGGGGAGATTTTATATATAGTAGTAAAGGACTTTAACCTCTACTACCCCTCTTAGGACCTCTATAGTAAAAAATCCCTATTTATAGATAATATAATTAAAGCCCTTATTTATATTAGAACTATATTAGTTATACCCTTAGGGATAATAATATAGTATTATTATAATTATTATATAAGTACCCTAGATCTCCTCTAGGCCTCCCTAGTACTAAAAGGTAGATATATAATACTAGACTAGAATCTAGCTAAGTCTAATTATATCTTATAATTATTAGAGTTTTAGGTTTATAAGTTAAAGGGAAATAAGCTAATAAAGAAATAAAGAAAAATTAATATTAGTCTTACTTTAGCTAAGGTAATAGCCTAGCTCTTAGCTATAACTAAACTACTAATAATAAGACCCTTAAAGGTAGAGGTAGTATATAAATAGCTTATACTAGTAATAGAAGATATTATCCTTAGGGCTATCTTTATAATAGGCCCCCCTTAGACTAAGAGGCTAGAGTAATAGAACTAAAAAACTAATTAGGTAGTTACTTAGATAAAGAGGACCTAGAGGTAGGTATAGAGGTTAGGAAATAAAGTAGATTAGGAGATTATATATAGAATAAGAAAGACCTAGTCCTAGGCCTTAGTTAAGGTATAGAAGATAGCCTAAAGGATATACCTTAACTTACTAAGTAATATACTAGTATTATAAAAGTAATATAGGTAAGTAAAGAGGTTTATAATAAGATATATAGCTAATATAATCCTAGAGTAAGCTTACTTAGGCTATAATACCTTAATATAGTTAAGGGAGGAGAAGGTAGAGGTCTTAGCTTAAAAGTTCTTTCTAGCCCTAGTAACTATTAGTCCTAAGCCTAGGTGTAATATAGCTTTAATCTATAAGCTAAATACCCTTATACCCTTATAAGATAAAATAGAAATCCTTATAGAAGTTATAGTAAATAAAGTTAAGGATATATTTAGAGGCTATATAGCCTAGAATACCCTAGGTCTAGATAAGGTCTTATATAGGCTCTTAAAGGCTCTAGGCCCCCCCCTATATAAGACACTAGTAAAGCTCTTTAATATATTACTATAGTCTAGATACTACCTAGTCTAGTACTAAGCTAGCTTTATTATAGTCCTTTAAAAGCCTAAGAAGACCTTAGATAATCTCTAGATAATAAGAAGATAGTAGCTAATAACCCTCTTTAATATAATAAGTAAGCTATTTAAGAAGATTCTTATTACCTATATTATAACTATAATAAAGATATACTAGCTCTTTCTTAAGGGTTAGATAAAGAACTAAAGGTATAAGTTAATAAAAATAGTAATTATAATAGTTATTAAGCTAGTTTATATAGCTTAGGCCTAAGGTAAGGCTATATTACTCTTTTAATTAGATATAACTAGAGCCTTTAATAATATTAACTATAGACTACTTATTTAAGAGCTTTATTAGTTAGGTTACCTAAAGAAGATCCTTAACCTTATCTAATCCTTCCTTAATAAAAAAATAAACTAGCTCTAAATTAATAATAATATAATAAAGGAAAAGGTAATCTAGTATAAAGTCCTTTAAGACTTACTACTATCTCTAATCCTCTTTATCTTTTTTATAAGTTTATTATATAAAGCCCTTAAAGTAGCCTTAAGTCTATATATAATTAGCTTTATAAATAATATAAATTTATTATATATAAAGAAAAATTATAATAAAATAAAGTCCTAGCTAAAAAATACTTAAGTTATATATAAAAACTAAGTAAGAACCTATTAACTAAGTTTCTTTATACTAAAGTTTAAGCTATTATACTTTTAATATAAATAAGCCCTAAATCTAAGCCCTCTTATACTTAGGGGTAAGATAGTAGAGTTATTAATAGATATATACCTCCTTAAAGTAATATTATTAGTAAGGTTAAGATAATAAAAGTAAATTAAGTTTATATTAAGAAAGGTCTAGTTTATACTTTAAGTCTTATAGCTAATAATAAGAAAGTTATAAGGCCTAAGGGTTAAGGAAATAAGAGATATTTACCTCTAGGGAATTTATCTAATTATATTATTTAAAGTAATAATATAATATAACCTTATAACTAGCCTTATATAAGGCCTAGCTAAGCCCCTCTAAGAGTTATAAGCGAGGTACTTAAGGGTAGTTAGAGGAGCTTTTAAGGCTACCCTTACTTATTATATAAAGATAAAGCTTAGTATATTATTAGTAAATATTTACCTAATAATATAAAAAAGTAGAACCTTTAACTAGTAAAAAGCTAATAGGGCTATAGCCTAGCTTTAGTATACTACTATATAAGTATTATCTTTAGTCTTACTCTACTAAAGTAGTAGAAGATAGATCTTATTACTAATAAAAGACTTTTACTAAAACCTACTAAAAATAAGTAGGGGGGTATTAGAGGGGGACTAGTATATACTTAAGGCTTAGGCTAACTAAATATAAAAAGTAAAGTAAAAGTATAAAGAGATTAAGAGCTAAAGGTAGGTAAGATAGCTTACCTTATTCTTAGTCTATAAGCCTCTATAGGCTAAATATAAGGCTAGGGTAATCTTACTTCTCTATTTACTAAGGTATATTAGCTTTATTATAATATAACTATAAATAAGAAAGATTAAATTAAATACTTTTCTTTATAAGTAATAAGTACTTAAATATAATATAAAGATATATTAATATAAATATAAGGTAGAAGATATTTATTATATACTTCTTTAGTATAAACTTATAAGCTAGTATTATACCCTTATTATAGTACTATTAAGAGACTAAAGAGATATACTTTATATACTTAACTATTTAGTTAAGAGTAAGAAAATAATAAAATAAGTATATAACTTATAGAGGCTAACCTATATAAATATTAGACTTAGGGTAGAATTAAGATAAGATAGATATAGAGTAGGTATAGAGTAGATAAGGAGGAGCTAAGGCCTAATAAAGGGGATACCCCCCCCTAAGGGGGGTAAAATAAAATTAATTAGGAAGAGGGGCCTTACTAGCCCTTACTAGGAACTAATATATAATTAGAGTTAGATAAAGAAGTAAGGGTTTTCCTCTAGGGAGTCTAGTTTTTCCCTTACTTATAAAGATAGTAAGACTAGATAGGTATATATAGGCCTAGTTAGTATAATTTAATAATAATCTCCTTTAGGTATAAGGAATTACTTAAGATAATAGAGATTTATATATTAAAGGAAGTTAAGTATTTTATCTTTAATTATAACTAAATAAAAGTAAAAGTAAAGCTAGTTAAATATTTCTTTAAGTATAATATTAAAGAAAGATTTAGCTCTTAGATTAAGTTAACTAAGTATAATAAAATACCCCTAATAAATAACTACTAAGTAATTAGTAAATAACTTATTAAGTATAAATATCTTTATAGTCTAATTAATAAAGACCTCTTTATAATAATTAAGTAGTCTAAATACTTATAGTTAACTATACTATTAAAAGTATATTTTAATATAAATAAATATTATAATATTAATATAATAAGCTTTAATAACTTACTTTATAAAGAGGTATATTAGAAGATCTTTTAGTTTATTAGAGATTATATCTAGTTCTAGTAAGATAAGAAGTATAAAAAGACTATTAATTAGAAAGTCTAGGTAATAAAGAAAGGTAAAATAATAGAGAAGGTAGAGGATATAAGGTTAGTATCTTAATAAGATACTTCTAAGCTTACTAGTAACCTAGAGATAGTTAAGATTATTAAAAAGATAAAGAGACTAATAATTATTATTTTAAATAAGGATAAGGAGTTAGATAAGGTAAGAAGGAGGGATTATAAAGAGGTCCTTAAGGCTATTAGGTAGAACCTAATAAGAGTTAATACTATTATTAAAGATAAAGATTAAGTTATTAAGTTAAGTAATAATAAAGAGGAGGAGTAAAAGGAATAAGAGCTTTATATTAATATTATAAGATCTAATATAAAGAGAAAGTATTAATATTACTTTTATTTTAAATATTATTTAAATAAATATAAATTTATAAATATAGATATTACTATTTAGTTTTATACCTATAATATAAGTACTTATACTTTATCTCTTAAAGGTCTTAGAGAATACCTTATTTTACCTTATTTACTTATCTAGCTCTAGGGTAAAATAGTAATTTAGAAGCTTATAGTTCTTTAGGCTTTAAAAGTCCTTATATTAAAATTTAGAAGATAAGTTATATTATTAAAAAGAGCCTTAAACCTCTAGATAAACACTACTCCTAGTAAATAAGAGGATATTAATTATACCTAGAATAAGCTATTACTTAGATAGAAAATACTATAGCTAGTAGAAGTATAATAATAACTTAATATTAATATTATTTTCTTAGATAATAATATAAGCCCCTTAATTATTACTTCTATTAATATAGTAGGGTATTTAAGGAAGTAATTATATATATCTAATAATATAGTAGAAGATAAGGACCTTAATAATAATTATAAAGGTATACTTACTAAAGACTCTTAATAAGAGGATATTCTTAGTAAGAAGAGTAAAGGAATAAAGAGTAATCTAAAGTATTATTTAGTTAATAAGATTCTAAGAAAGAAAATAAGTATAATAGCTACTAAAGTTATATAGTATAATCTTTTAATTAGATAATTACTCTTATAGAGAATTCTAGATATAATAAAGTAAATAAAGAGAATAGAAGTAGTCCTTATAATACTAGCTAATATAAAGTAATCTTAAGTACTAATAACTATTATATATTTTCTAGAAGAGTAAGAGGCCTCTAAATAAGCCTTTAAGAATACTCTAGTAATAATAAATATTAGTATAATTATAATTAAGAATAGTAAAAGTTCTATAAATAAGGAAGAGTATTTTATATTAATAAAAGCTAAAGAGTATTTAGTTATTAAAGAAAGAGAGGATAAGTAAGTTATAGTAAAGATAATCCTACTCTTAGACTTTAGTAATACTTTTAATAATATTCTATAGTTAGTAATCTATAACTTAAGTATAAATTATATCTTTAATAAGGGGTATATAATAGCTTTATAATAAGCTTTATTATTTATTTATATTAAAATTAATAATTCTAGTTAAAAGCTAATTAAGGCTCTAGTTAACTTTAGTACTAAAGGGAATATTATAAGTTAAGAAATAATAACTAAGTATAATATTATTATTAAACTAAGCTAAATAGTATTAATATTTTACTTAAATAATAAAGTAATTATAATTAGATTAGTATTATTATAACTATATCTTAATAATACCTTTATTTAATAGAGAGTCTATATTATAAATATACTAGTCTTAATAGACTTTATCCTAAGAATATTATTTATAAGATTAGCTTAAGTAATTTATAAGGTTAGCTTAAGTAATATTTAAGTATCTTCTAAATTAAGAAGATATAAAGATATAAGTATAGTTTAAGAAGATAAGAGTAATAACCTTAGTAGTAAGACTAATAACTTAGGAGTCTACTAAAAAGTTTCTTAATTAGTACTAACTACTATAAATATAAACCTTAGCTTTTAATCTTAAGCTTACTTAATAAAAGAAGTTATTAAAAGAAGAGATTAAAAGTAAAGATATAGTTTTTAAGCTTAAAGAAGATAATAAAAAAGAGATTAAATAAAGTCTTTAATAATATATAAATAAAGTAAAAGTTATAATAAATAAAAAAAGATTAAGTATTAATTTATAAAAATAACTTATTAATAAGCTTAAAGTCTTTATTTTATATAAGAGAAAGAGAGTAAAGATAAAGTTATTAAATATATCTAATAGTTTTATTCTAAAAGGAGACTTATATTAGTAAGAGAAGAAGTAAAAAGAGGTAGAAGAGAGAGTTAAGGAAGTAAAAGACTATATAAATTTCTTAATAAGAAAGTTCTTAAAGATTTAGAAGAGTACTTATTTATATAAAAAGTAGCTATATAGTATTAAAGAATAAATTAGGGACCTAATAAAGTAAGAGAGAGATATATTCCTTATAATACTCTATAACTAAGAAGCTATATTAATATAGATCTTTAAAGAGAGTAGTATTTTAGATCTAAGTATCTTACCTCTTATAGAATTAAAAGTAGTTAATTATAAACCTTAGTATAAGAAGTCTATCTTAATCTCTAAGAGTATCTTATTAAAGTTTATTAAGATATTAAAAATAAAGCTTAAAGTAAAAGTCCTTAAAAAAAGCTATAGGCCCTATTAGAATCTTACCTTCTTTATAATAAAGCTAGATAGAAGATTATAACTAATTAATTCTACTACTAGAATTAATATTATATTAGTCTATAATACTAATATTCCTCTAATCTATAAAGAGATTATAGAAGATTTTATTATATATAAGATCTTATTATTATTAGACTTCTTTTTAGGATATAATTAGATGCCTTTAGTACTTAAGAGCTAGGATTTAATAATATTCTCTAGCTTAATTAGGTTACTTAAAATATATACTCTCCTATAAGGTATAACTAATTTAGTTACCTAATTTATATATATTATAATAAGAATATTAATAGAGCTTATACTAGAGATATATTATCTATATCTTAATAATATTATTATATAAAGATCTATAAGTATATATAATAATAAAGAGGCCTTATTAGAGATTAGGTAATATATTACTAAGTATATTTAAAACCTTAATAAAGTATTAGTTAATATTAAACTTATTAATTATATAATCTCTAAAAAAAAGAGTTAATAATATTAAAAGAGGTTAGTAATTATAGGGTTTATATATAAGATACTTAGTTAAAGCTTTATTATATATAAAGTATTAAAGATTTAAGAGTAAAAAAAGTACTATAATCTTAAAGATATTTATAGTTTTTTAGGTATAATAGTAGGTTATAAACTAATAATTAATAACTATATAAATATTATAATACCTTTAACTAAGCTCTTAAAGAAAAATACTATTTTTATATAAAGAAGAGAGTAAGAGGAGGTAGTAAAGATAATAAAGAAAGTACTTACTATTACTTTAATCCTAATTACCTTAAGTTATAAAAAAGGTATAAGACTAATTATCCTCTAAGTAGATTCTTTATTAACTAGATAAAGAGTGGTTTTAATATAAGAGGTTAAGGGGAGAAGGTAGTTAGTAAGGTTTAAGAGTAATATCTAGAGCTTAACTAAAGTAAAATATAATTAGATAAAGTATAAGTATTATAACTTATTATATATAATATACTAGTTATATAGATATATTTATAATATATATTTTATCTTAAAAATAAATATATTAGTCTTAAAGTAGTAAATTAATAAAAATACTAATAATATAATTAAAATATTAATTATAAGGTAATTAAGTTATATTAGGCTTTTTAACTTTATAGTAATATATATACTAGAGGAGAGGAATTTAATTATAAATATATTATTATATAAGCTACCTAAGCTATTTAATATCTTTAAAGCTAAATATAAAGGGGATCTAGAAGAATTTATTAATTTAGTACTAAACTAAGGATATTATAATACCTTACTTCTTAAGAAGGGATATAGTAATAAGAGTTATATAATAGTAAAATTCTTTATTACTTCTTAGTACCTTAAAGAATTAAATAAAGAAGCTAAGAGATACTTTAAGGTAAATATAAATAGGTATATTCTTTATAATAAGTATTTATATTAGAGGATTAATAAGAGACTAGACTTATTATTATTAGTAAATAATCTTAATATTAAAAAGATACTTATTAGAGAAGCTTATAAGTTATTTAGATATAAAGGGTTTAAGATCTTTAGTAAGTAATTAAAAGACTAATATTTCTAGCTAGGTATAGATAAGGATATATAGACTATAGTCTAAGCTTATAAAATATATTAGAAATAGGCTATTATATAAGAGAAGAAAAGTACTCTATATATAGATCTTATAAGGCTAATAGAAAAAGTATACTTTAATTTATAATATATACTTAATAATTAAGGGTATAAATTCCTTATAAAGACTAGGTATAATCTTATAGGCTAGGTTAAGGCTATAGCTATTAAGAGATATAACTCTACTACTATATTAAGATTTATTAGAGAGTTAATTAGTAAGTATAAAGTATTTATAAAAGTTATTATTAATAAAGGTCTAGAGTTTAAAGGGGAGTTTCTAAAAATACTAAGAGATTAAGGCTATAAGTATATAATTATCTTAAAGTATAATCTTTAAGTAAATAAAATTATAAAAATAAGGTATTATAATATTATTTTAGCTATTACTAAGATAATTAGGCCTAATATAATAGCCTAGTAATACCTACTTAATACTATTTTACTTATTAACTAAACTTCCTTAAAAACCTCTTATAAATACTCTCTATATTAATTACTTTTTAGTAAATATTTAATATTACTAATTAAGATAATAATCCTAACCTAAAGGCTTATAGACTAGGATAATATATATAACTAGTCTTCTTTATTTACTATAAGGGTTAGAGTTCTATTATAGTATTAAAATAATATTAAGTCTATAAAAAAGAGAGTTTTAGTATTTTAGAAAAAGCTAGTAAAAAAGACTAATAAATAAAATAAGTTTTAAATATAAAAAAACCCTATAAGCTATAAAGTATTAGTTTTAGCTTATAATAGTATTAAGAATAATAATCTTTCTTATAAAATAAAGGTTAGAATATAATAATAAAGGCCTTATAAAGTAAGTAAGAGAGATAAGAGGATAAGAGCCTATTATCTTACTACCCTAGATAAGATTAAATTACCTAGTATATATATTACTAATTAGCTAAAGGAGTTTTAGAAGAATAAGGAAGGTTAATAGTATTATAAAAATAAGAATAAAGAGAATAAGGAGTTAGATAAGGAGAGAGAGTCTAATAGTAAAGAGGAGGGAAGTGTTTTTATATTAGAAGAGGAGGAAAATAAAAAAGATAATTAAAAGCTAATAAAATACTAATAACTATAATAAGAACCCTTAAAACTTAGTTTTAAGTAAGGAGGCTTAGTTATTAAAGTACTTATAATATAAAAAGAAGATATAGATTAGTATAAAGCTACTATTTAAACTATAACTTTCTAGCTATTACTAGAAACTTATAAGGAGGATAGTAATAGGACTAAAAAGATAACTAAAAAAGTATTAATTACTATCTAGGTATATAATACTTAGATTATAAAAAAAAGATTTTATTTTAATATTTAGAAGCTTAGGTATTCTTTAGAGCCTTAGGAGTTTATATAGAAGCCCTACTAGGCTTATTAAGAGAGAGAGCTATCTACCTCTAGATAATTTCTTCTTTCTTTACTTTATTATACTCTAAGAAGAGCTAGTAGTAAATATAAGGTATAAATACCTAATTAAGTTAAGTAAGATAGAGAGTATAAATAAAGCTAAATAAGACTTTATTACTATAAAAAGAATATTCTCTATCTAGTATACTAATAAGAGGTATTTAGTAGAATAAGAAGATATATTACTTATAACTATTACCTATAATCTACTAGATATAGTTACTATAAGTACTACTAAGTATATTATTAAGAGAAATATAATCTTAGAAGAGATATATAATATAGTAGTTAGCCTAGGAGATATTAGATATAAAGGTTAAGGTATAATAAGAGTAAAAATAAAGATTATATTATTTATATATTTAGATTAAAAAGACTTTAATTTTATCTATATAACTTAATATAGTATTAAAGATAAGACTAAGAATTATACTAACTTTTACTAAGATATAAATACTTTATATTTTTAATAGATAAATATATTTTTTAATTATAGCTTATAAAATAATATTAGGGGAATTAAAATTTAACTAGAATTATATTATAAGCTTTAGATTTTTTATTATTATTAGGTTAAAAGTGATTTTAAAGTAAAAAAAGAGTTTATAAGTATTATAACCTTTATTATTAAGAAGGAAAATAATAAGGGTATTTATAGCCTAGATTACTAATTAAATAAGAGAAAGGATAAAAGTAAGGGTTACTTACTTACTAAATCTATTTTTTACTAACTTTTAGGTATAAAGACTTATTAGTATATATTAGGGAGTAATATTTTTTAAAAAAGGAAGTAGATAGTTCTTCTAAGAAGAGTATAAGGATATCTAGGAGATCTTACTTTATTATTATAATAAAAAGAGAATATAAGAGTATATTATACTTAAAGCTTAAGATAAAATAATAATAGATAAAGCTAGGAGGGTAAGAGAAAAGGTAAATAATAATAAGGTATTAGTTAGGATAATAATAATAAAGAAGAAGAGGAAGTAGAAGAAAGAGAGGAGGCTTTTATTAATAAGAGAGTAATTAAGCTTCTAAAAAAGGGAAAATTATATATTATAAAAAAAATAATAGCTTATTTATAATAATATATTACTAACTAATATAACTAGTATAACTACTATAGATTAGTAATTCTAGTAGGTAGCTATTTATTATTAATTTAGTGATTATAGTGTCTATATTAATATATAATTTTTCCTTACTCTATATTATTCTCCTCTTTTCCCTCTTTTATCCTAATTATCTTCTTTAAGGTCCTAATTATAATTATCTCTACTAGCTAAGGCCTAAAAAGAAGAGGCCCTATACACTATTAAGTTTCCTTTTTATTCTATTATTATTATACTCTTAAAAGTATATAGGTATTAACCTAGTTTCTTATTATTTTAATTTTATTATTCCCCTATTTTATTATTTTTTATATCCTTATTATTATTTTCTTTTATATATTATTTAAAGAGGTATCTTATTAAAAGGGTATTTAGAAGAAGTTTTATTAAAAATAAATTAAATTATTATAGTCTCTATAAAAAAGTAAAGAGGAGATCTAAGCTATTATTTCTTAAAGGAAAAGTAGTATATTAAAGCTTCTATCTTTAAATATTATATATATATACTACCTATTTTCTACCTATAAGATAACTAACTAGAGTTTAGGCTAATCTTAAATAAAGAAGTAGATTAAGAAGTCCTTAAATAGGAGATTTAGGAAAGATTTAAGTATATTAAAAACTTCCCTAATATTTTACTAACTAACTAGCTATAATATATTTCTAAGTGTTTTTAACTCTATAGTACTCTAGTAAATAAGAAATAGGCTAAAGGTATTAGACTATTAAGCGCTTTAAAGATTACTATTTAAAGGCTTAGTAATACTATTATTATTATTAGTAATAAGTTTATTATTTAAGGCTTCTCTTATCTAAGGATCTATAAAATAAATAAGGTATATAATAATATTAAGCCTAAGTAAGAATTTATATAATATAAAGTCCTATTCTCCTATTTCTTAAGTAAGAATATAATAAAGTTAAAGGGAATACTTAGATATTAATTCTAGGTATTCTTAGTTAATTTTTCTACTATAGTAAGTCTTTATAATAGAAAATACTAAGTAACTATAGTATTTAATAAAAAGGCTACTATCCTCTAGTTTCTTAATATATTTCTAGGTAGCTATTTAATAAAAGTAAAGGCTATTATACTTACTTTTAAGTAATAGCTTAATAATATATATTTCTTATACTCCTTTATACTAGTATACCCTCTTATTTTAGAGTAAGAAGATAATTAGTCTTATAGTTACCTAGCTATCTTTAATACTATACTACTACTATAAGGCTAATCTAGTATCTCTTTATATTAGCTACTTAAGGGTAATTTTAGTAAGAAAGTAAAAAATAAAATAAAAAAGTTTTTTATTAATAATTAATAAGCTTTACTCCTAATAATAAAGGCCTTTTTAGATCTTCTTTAGCTAGACTAGGGGTCTCTTTATAACTTAAAAACTACTTATATTAATCTCTAAAAAGAGATTATATATAATATATTAATAAATAAGCTTAAGAAGTAATAAGCTTATCTTAAATTAAAACCTTTAAAGCTTAATATCTATATTATTATTAGTCTAAACTTAGCTAAGTATTTATTATAAATAATACTTAGTAGCCTAGTCCTTTATAAGTTTAATTAGCTTATATTAAAGAATTAATATTTTCTCTTCTTAACTAGTAAACCTTATAGTTAATTTAATATTTTAACTAATACTTTAAGAGATAGACCTTTAGAGGACTTTATATTTATATACCCTTTAAAGATAAGTATAATATTATCTTAAAATTAAATAGTAAAAGGTAAAGTTAAATTTATTTATAGAACTACTCTTTAGTAACCTCTAAAAGAGCTAAAGAAGCTAGAAGATATTCTTAAAGAATAAGAAGAACTTTAGGATAGTTAAGAAAAGCTATAGGAAGGTTAAAAAAGACCTAATAAGAATAATAATCTCTTTTTAAAAGATACTCTTAAGTAAAAAGAGGAAGAGAAGATACCTACTTTCTAAAGGCTTTATCTATAGACTCTTATTACTCCTAATATAAGGATTTCTAAATTTAAGAGCTCTCTTTAGGGAAAGCCTAAGAATATTACTCTTTAATTAAAACTTATACTTAACTAAGACTATAAGCTCTCTCCTTATAAGGCTCTTAAAAAGCGCTTTAGTTTTATTATACTAAACCTTTTATAATTAGCTATTAAAGCCCTCTATAAAGTTATAACTACTTCTTTATTTATTATAAAGCCTCTTAGCCTAAAGCTTAAAAGGGTTCTAAGTACTAAGTCCTTTATATAAGGATAATTTACTTTTATATAATAATCCCCTTTAGTTATTAGTTTATTTTACTCCTAGAGTTTAAAATACTTTATAGTTTCTTAATAAAAGATTAATTAATAAAGTAATATACTAAGATAAATAAAAGAAAAAATAGCTAAAGTTAGGGTAAAAATATCTTTAGAACTTATTATTATTATTAAATAAGTTATTAATAGTTTTAATAATATTACTAAGAAAAACTAATAAGGTCTAGGTCTAATAGAGGTATATAAGAATATTAAGTAGTAGATTAAAGGGAATATAGAAGATATTTTACTAGACTAAGAATTTACTAGTAAGTCTAAAGGTATTCTTACTTAAAGTTTATATACTTTATTAATCTACTACTTTATCCTTATTAATTACCTAAGGGATAAAAAGACTACTATTTTTAATAAGGCTTATAAGGCTATAGGTAAGAATATTACTACTAGAGTAAGTATTTTATAACTAATAACTAGTATAATCTTAGATATTACTCCTCCTTTTACTACCTATCCTAAGACTCTTACTAATATAATTATTACCTTTATCTTAAATAAGTTAATTAAAGCTAGTATCTAATAAAGAGTTTATAATACTATTAAAGAGTATTATATAATAGGCTTATAGCCTACTACTAATAAGTAAGAATAGGCTAATACTTATACTAGGATTAAAGAAGAGGATCTTAAGAAGGTAAAGGAGAAGATTACTAGTAAGAAGACTATAAGGAGAGTAGTAAGGTTAAAGAAGGCTACTAAAGAAGAGAAAAAGAAAGTAGTTAAGGAGGAGGTGAAGAAGGCTAACTAGAAGGAGGAAAAAGTTAATAGTATTAAGCCTAAGAAGGAATAAGTCTAAAGTAATAAGGTATTTTTTAGTATTTATAGTAAAAAAAGATCTAGAAGAAGGTTTTATTTTTATTAGAGTTAAGGGCTAGTTATTTTATTTTAATATATACTATAGTTTATTTATATTATCTAAGTCTTACTATATAGGTTTAGGTTCTTCTTCTTATTATAGCCTCTTTTCTTTTTATTTTCTTTTTCTTTTTCTTATCTTAATTATATTATTATTATATAACTATCTATTTTTTATTATTATATAAGGAGGGTTATATTAGGTCTAAAAATAGTCCTTATAGTATATTATATAATAAGTACTACTAATAAAAGAGTATACCTCTTTTAAAAATAATAGAAAATAACTTTTTTACTTTTTTTATATTTTATTTCTAGTTTTAACCTTATAATCTAGACCCTATTTAGGCGTTCTTTTAATTATTAACTATATATTACTTCCTATAGTGACTTTTTTATATTTAAGCTAGATATAACTACCTCTTTCTCCTTTATAATTTTTATATTTTTAATAATTTAATACTCTTAATTAGACTAACTTTAACTATTTTATATATATATACTAACTCTTAGAGAGATAATAACTTTTTATTATATTATAGACTATAGAAGCTCTTATATATAGTACTTTATTACTATAGGTTTTCTTATAGTTATCTCCCTCTATTATAATAATAACTAGAATTATTATCTAGGCTTTAATAAGTAGAACTATAATAATAGTAATTAAGAAAAAACTACTTTTATAAGATAAGAAATTTAATAGTAATTAGAAAGCTTTTATAAGCTAATAATAAATAATCTAGTATAAACTTAAAATTAATATAAAATTTATTAGCCTTTTAAAGATATAATTTATATATATTTAAATAAACTTAAATATAATAGCTTAGTTAAAAGTTATAGCTTATTTTAAAATTAGTAAATAATAAAGTAAATCTAACTTATATAACTTCCTAATATACCTTAAGATAGTATTTAGAGACTTTTATTAGTATAAGATTATAATAATAAAGTTAAATTATTTAAAATAAGAAAAGAAAGAACTTTTTTTATATTTTTATATCTAATTTAAATAAAAACTAGACTTTATTAAAGACTTATTTTAAAATAATAAGGTTAAGTTTATAAAGTTATAATTTATTTTTTTTAATATAATAAAAAAACTAATAATTAACTAAAAAGTATTAAGAACTAGTTATAAGTCTACTATTTAAGAGTTATAAGAGTTATTTATAAATCTAAAATCTTATTAAATTAAGGAAAACTACTAATTAATTACTTAATAAAATAATAATAATATTAATATAAATAAAAATAATAATATAATTATAATTAAAATAAAGAGCTTATAAATACTTTTTACTACTAGTATATTATCTATTATATTAACTAATATATTTAAGAAGTATATAATATAAGTTAATAAAGAAGTCCTTTAAAGCTAAAAAGATAATAAAGCTTATATCTAAGATAAGTAAAATAAGTATAAAGTATATAAGTACTAACTACTTTTTATATAACTATTAACCTTAAAAATAAACTAGGTTAGTACTTATATAAAAGAAGATAGAAAGAGTATTAACTTAAAAAATAAAGAAGCCTAGGGAAAAGACTCCCCTTAGGCTAATAACTAGTAAATATACTTATATAGAATAAATAAAAGAATACCTTAGGAATAATAAAGGTATTAGAGAAGATAGCTAAGAAGATAAATATAAAACTATTTCTTATATTAGCTATCTTAGAGACTTATACTTTTATAAATATCTTAGTAGACTTAAGGTATAAATATTATAAAGTTATAAGTAAAAGTATAATAGACTTATTATACTTATAATAAATACTATTACCCTTAAAATATAATATTAAGGTAATTATAAAAGACTTATTAAAATTTTAGGTAACTTATATAATAAAGGTATAAGTAAATATAAATAGTTAGGTCTTTTTAGTCCTTTTATATATTATACTAGCCCTCTTATACTTAATAATACTAGGAGCTAGTTTACTATAGGTTATTACTTAATATAAAGTAATACTACTATTACGCCTAAATTAGCATAAGCGCTCTATAGAATAACTAAGTACTTATACTTATAGCTTATATAAAATAAGTATATATTTTATAGCTAGTTTAAGAGAATTAACTATTATTTTACTACTTCTATCTATATATTATATAGTTCTAGTAAGGAGTATATAAATAATCTTATTAACTACTAATACTAGTCTTAAATAAAGGCTTATTAATCCTAATAAGCTACTAGCTATTTTTATATAATAAAATAATAGTACTAGATAACTAGATCTCTAGTCTAATAAGTAGTAGTAATTACTCTAATAATTAGTATAACTAATAGAATTTAACTAAAAATTAAATTCCTAAGAATAAAGCTAAGAATTAGAATTAACTAATTTAATAATTAAAAAACTAATTATACTAATAATAATAATAATATTTAACTTTAGCTAAAGAATATTATTATTATTAAAAAAGAAAACTAAAAATACTACTTTAAATATTATTTTAAACGTAGATTTTTATAAGATTAAAAATTTTCTTAATTTCTTTACTTTTAATAAAGAACTACTAATTTATTACTAAATTTAATTAGATACTAATAAGTTTAAACTTTTAGAAATTCTATCTTATAGAAATATTAATATAAGAGGTAAATATAAATATATTATAACTATTAACTTATTTATTTAAAACTAAATTATAAAATAAAACTCTATAGCTATTTAAGAGTAAATCCTTCAAGAATTAGTTAAATTAGATACTAAGATATTTAGGTTATAATAAGATTTATATAAGGTATATTATTATATAAATAATAATAATATAGATATTACTAAATCTAAAGATAAAATAGTTAATATCTAGAGTAAGTAAAACTAAGGTAATAATAAATACTTATTTTATTATAATAGCTTTTTATTTTAATAGGAAAAGTAATTATTTTAACCTTAAGACTTATAAGAATTTTAACTATACTAGTAAGACTAGTATATAAATAATAAGGGTAATATATATTATTTTTAATTAAATTTATATACCTAGTAAGAATCTCTATATACTAATAATAAACCTTTTACTTAGGTATATAAGAACTAGAGAAAGGTTAGATAGACTAATATAAAAGCTAAATACTATTTTTAATAATAAATATATAAGAGAATATTAAAAAAAGAAAAGTTCTATACTATTAGTCCTAATAATAGTAACTTAGAATCTTAATATAAGGAGCTATATACTTAAGAATATATTTATATCTTTAATAATAATAAAATTATTAAAAAGGAGGTTAATTTTTATAAATTAAAATTATCTTTTTTTAATAATAAGCTAGTTAATAAGAGAGACTTTATAAATTTCTATAAAAATAATAAAGATCTTAATAAGAAAACTAATTATATAAGTATAAATAAATCTACTTAAGAAGCTAATTTTATATACTTCTATAATAATAGTAATAGCTTTAATAATAAAATTACTACTTATAATATTAAGGAACTCCCTAAAGAAAGACTAGAACTATTATAATTATAAATAAGTATATAGAAGTAAAGATTATAGGTAGAGATAGATATAGATAGAAGATAGTAGTATAAGGAGATAATTAATAAAAGACTATATTATTAACCTTATTATTCTATCTTCTATCTAAGAAGAATTATAATTATTTATAGAGAAAAAGAGATAAAAGTAATACTTAGAAAAAACTCTATTAAATCTAAAATCCTTTTCTTATATCTTATTATATATAGGATATTAGCTAATATAGTTACCTCTTAAGTTTTAGTATAGCCTTAGCGTGGTTTTAGCTATTTTAGTAGTCCTAGTAGCCCCGTAGGGGCTATAATAGCCCCCTAGTGGGTTTAGTAGTCTTATTATAGTTTTAGCGCCCCTTAGCGCCTTTAGTAGCTCTATAGAGGTCTCTAATAGCGCTACTAGAGTTAGTAGCTTATATAGAGTCCCTGTAGATAACCTACTTTTAATAACTATAGCTATATATAACTAGTCTTAATTTCTTATATAGTTAATTAATATCTTTACCTTTAATCTTATTAATTATCCTAGTATTAAAAATTTAGATATTATTATAAATAATAAGGTTAAATTTAATAACTTTAAATATACCTTTATTAATAAGTATTTTAACTTCTTTTAATTATAATACCTAAAATAGTAGTCTAGGTATTATAATAATACCTTATTTCCTAAAATCTAAGGTAAGAGTTAGGTTTATTTTCTCTTTTATATTAAAAAAGCTTTTATTAATTAGCCTCTTATATAAGTAGTCTCTTATCTTCTAGGTTAATTTTTAGAATCCTTCTTTTTCTTTAGCTAAGGCCTTAATATTATATAACTAGTTATATAATTCCTAATTAGAATTATATAACTATTATTATTTAGGTAATATCTAGTTAATAATAATATTACCCCCTAATTACTAATTATATAATTCCTAGGTAGAATTATATACTTATTTTTAGCCTAGTAATATCTCTATAGCTTTATTATTATTTATTAGGTAAGAAGGGAAGAGTAATTTAGCTATTATTAGAGGATTTTAGCTACTATTACTTATAAAAAAGATTCTTAGTACTATTACTAGGGGTAGCTTAGTGCTTACTATATATATTTAAGTAAGGGTTCTTTACCTTATAGTTATAGGGTTATTAAGATAACTTATTACTAGCTCTTCCTCTTTATCTTATAAGTAAGGCTTAACTAAAGTTATTTAGAAGGTTTTAGTACTATTTAGTAATTCTATTATATATTCTTCTTTATTAGTCCTTAAGAGATAAAAAAGGCCTTATTACTTATATTTTTCTTAATATATATAAATCTCTAAGTATATTAAAAAAGTCTTTATAGCTATAGTATTTAAGCTATTATAAGCTACTAGGGCTTTTTATATTTATCTTTTAGTAAGTATTATTCTTATTTCTATTATAACTTTCTTAATAACTTTTACTTATTTAATAATTAATATATATAAAGGTAAATCCTAGGATAACTTTAAGATTATACTAAAGACTAATAAGATTAAGATTAGCTTATTTAAGCTAGTAGAGTTATTAATAGCTTTTACTACTATTTATAGCTTTTACTAAGGTATATAATATTCTCCTAACTTACTATTAATAATTTAATAAGCTTAGTATAATAGTCTATAATATCTTTTAACTTTACTAATATTATAATATACCTTAATTAGTACCTCTTAAACTTATATATATATTTAGTTAGTATATTAATAGAATTCTACTAATATAAAATTCTTACTTATATTATATACTATCTAATTAGGAGGGCTAATATAAGTATTTATTTAGTATTCTCTAAAGGTATCTTAGATATCCTTAGCTTTCTAGTCTTTTAATTAGAGGAATCTTATTATATTAAATCTAATTATAATATTAATAATATAGAATATAAGGGTATTTAAGATATAGAAGATATCTATAATAACCTTATAATTAAATTTATAATCCCCTTTTACTAAGAATTTAAATCTTCTTAATACTTTAGTATTAAGCTAATAGTATTAGTAGACCTTAGTTAGTTATTATAATATATTATTATTAAATTCTTTACTAGCTTATTTTAAGAAGTATTATAGTCTTTTTACTAAAAGGTAATTAAATTAATAATATAGCCTTTTTAATTAGATTATTAATAAATAAAAAGCTATTACTTTAATTATTAATAATAGCTATTATAAATATCTTTAATATTAAATTATAATTACTTTAATATTACCCTAGATTAAGAGATTCTCTAGGTTATTAAACTTAATATATAGTTTATTTATATCTATATATAATAAGAGAAAAGGGGTATATTTATTAAGGATATAAAATTTTAATTTACTAAATATTAATTAGATCTTTATTATCTTAATAATATTAAGGCTACTATTACTAAAGTTAACTTAGCTAGGAGTAGTA
Organism: Beauveria scarabaeidicola; assembly: GCA_037289395.1. NCBI lineage: Eukaryota > Fungi > Ascomycota > Sordariomycetes > Hypocreales > Cordycipitaceae > Beauveria > Beauveria scarabaeidicola. Next base: position 22,295 of record JAEIJG010000136.1, on the reverse strand, counting down.
TTCCTCTAGATTAAGATTTCTAGTATTAATTTTATTAATATTTAAGCTTATAAGAGGCTTACTATTAAAGATCTAGTAGCCCCTATATTAAGTAAGATACCTCTAAAGATCTTATTTAAGTATTATATAATTAGCTAAGATAAGGTATTATTATCTAAGGTCTTTATATATTATAAGATTATCTCCTTAATTATCTCTTTAAGGGCCTTTTTAGGGTCTTTATTAGTTAGCTTATAGTAGACTATTATATCTTATAATACTATAATTAAAGCTTTTAATTATATAAGTTTATTAGTAGTTATTATAAAGCTTATTATTAGTATTATCTTTACTATTAAGAAAAATACTCCTTTATATACTTTATCTCCCTTATTATCTTCTTTATTATCTTCTTCTTTAGTTATTTTATTATTATTATCTAAGATATTAACTTTTATTACTTAGAATTATTAGATTAAGTAGTCTTTATTATTTTCTTTACTTTTTATACTTATAAAAAATATCTAATAGTATTTTTCTTTAGACTTACCTTAATAGCTTTAATTAGCTATTTAATATACTTTTTTATTAGCTTATTTTTTTTTTATATAATATATTAAAAAATATCTTAGTTTTTTATATATTTAATATTTCTTATTTTAGTTAAAAAATAATTAGTTATACTTTCTTTAGTTTAAATATCTAAAGGGTTTAGTTATTCTTTTTTAGCCTAGTTTAAAGTTACTTTTATTATAAAATTAGTAGTTAGTAAAGAAGGCTTTACTATTATACTTCTTCTTATCTTATTATATTATTATAGCTTATAATAACTTTATATAAAATATCTTAAATATTAAAGCTAGTAATAAAATTACTTTTTTATAGACTTCTATACTTCTAACTATAATAAAAAGAGTCTAATATATCTTTTAGTTAGCTTCTTATTTATTTTTATTTAAATTTATATTAAAATATAAATCTTTAATTTAGTTAATTATTAATTAGATATTTTTAACTATTATCTTTATAAGGTTATTATAGAGGAATTTTCTTAGTTTAATATTACTTTATTAAATAAATCTATTTCTTTAGACTTAATCTAGCTTAAAATAAGTCTTTATAGCTTATTTTATTTCTTTATATTTAAGGTTATTTTTTATAAGTATTTAGAAATAGAATATATTTATAGTTTTTATTAGAATTAATAAGAATACTTTATAAAGAGCTTTATTTAATATACTAAAGTAAGTATATTTATCTTTAAAAGTCTATATAAAGTTAATAAAGAACTTATCTTTTATATTATTATATTTCCTAGCTTCTATAAAGCTTTAGATAATCTTATTAACTTTCTTTAAAAGGTTTTATTAGAAATAAGAAGAAGAGAGAGTTATAATATAATCCTTATCTTATTTATTTCCTTATATAACTCTACCTCTAGGTTATTTTTCTTTTTTAGGGTTATATCTTAGTAGTATTAGCTATTAATAATAATTTCCCTTATTAGTTTATTAATAAGGAGGGTTAATCTTAATAAGGTTATTTTTACTTTTATTATTATCTTCTTTTTTATTTTAAGAGTTATTTAGTAAGTATAATATATTTAAGAGGCTTAATTTCTCTAATACTTTATTATTAATAGTAATTTTTTACTTTTCTAAGGTCTTTTATACTATCTTAGGTCTTAAAATAATATCTTTCTTAATAGTTATTATAAATTAGTAAGATAATTTTAATAATCTTAAGGATCTTAAAGATATTTAACTTAATCTTTATATAAGTAATTTATTATATTATTTATAATTATTATCTTTTTTATCTTATTAGAAAAGTTTATCTTATTTAATAACTTTAAATAAAGTATTTATAATCTTAATACCTAATCCTTTATAAATATAAAATCCTTTTACTTATAATATATTTTTAATTACTATTTAAATCTCTTTATTTATATTATTAAAAGTTTCTTTTAGTTAATCTAAATAAGTTAATTAGAAGTATTTATATATAATTACTAGTATATTTATTACTAAGTTATTTTTATAATAATTAATTAAATATACCCTTATACTATTAATTTCTCTTAAGTATTATTTTAAGTTATTATAAGTATCTAATATCTTTAAAGGGTATAAGGCTTTATCTATTATATACTAGAATTAGTATATTATAATATTAGTTACTAATTACTAAGGGCTTTTAGCTCTAGCTTTACCTTTTAAGATAAAGGTCTCTAATAGTTTATCTATTATTATCTTTATTTTTAATTAAGAGGCTAATAAGGTTAGTATTAAAACTTATAGTCTTTATCTAATTAGCTTTTATATTTATATATTATTATCCTAATATATATTTTATCTTTTTAGTTTATAAGGCACTAATTTATTAAGAGGTATTATATAATAGTATTATAATTATATTAGATAATAAGAAGAGAAGGTATTAGGCTTCTCTTTTAAATTTATATAGTACTAATTTATTAAAAAAGGGGTACTATTTAATTTCTTTAGTTAATATAAACTAAGAACTAGTTACCTCCTATATATCTCTTTTAAAGCCTTATTAGTCTATAGTTAGTCTTTAAGGATAATTACTAATTAGTATTAAAATAAGGTAGGTTTTAGGGGTCTTAATTAAGTAATATAAAAAGTCTTTATATTATATATAATTAAGGTTATTTATAGTTAAGTTACTATAGCCTCTATAGCTTATAGATAAAGTAAGGTAAATAACTCTTCTAAAGTATAACTAGCTATTACCTAAGGCACCTATATAATTAGCCGCTTAAGCTAGTGCCTTAAGCGATAATATCTTTCTTAACTATAACTTCTTAAGATAATTTCTTAATTTTTTTATATATATAAATAATTACTTTTCTCTTTCTTTATAAGTACTAATAAGGTACTAAGGTAAAAGTAAGTAAAGAGCTATTTAGTAATACTTCTTAGATTATAATAATATTATAACTATTCTCTTAATAAAAAGCTAACTAAATATTATTATTATTTTTATAAATATTTTATAATAAAATCTTTATTTAATTATTTAAACTAAGTTAAGTTAATTATAATTATATTTTAAATTAACTCTAAGGTTATTAATAATAATAAAAGAGATAAAAGTAAGTCTTTTTAAGTATATTCTTTAAGTACTAAGACTAATAATAATACTTACTTAGTCTAGTTTTCTCTTAAAGTAAGTATAATATTCTTATATTATAAAATAATTAGTAATATTAAGTTTATAAATCTTATTTTAAGGTTTATAAAATTAAATTTTAATATATTAGTTTATATAAAAAAAGGTCTTTAAACTAAAGCTAATAAGAAAAGTCTTAAAAGACACCCCCTTAAGTACTAGGTGTTCTTAGCTCTCTTCTAGGGTAATAATACTCTTAAAGACTTTAAAGGTCTCTTCTTATTTAGGCTTAAGTAGTAGCTCTTAAATTATATTAGTCTAAGGTAATAAGCCTCCTAGGCTTAGCCCTAGTATTACCTTATTATAGGGTAGTCCTAAGACTATACTAGGTAGTTACTCTTATAGTTAAGGTATAATTCCCTCTTATTATCTTTTTCTACTAGGTACGGTTTAGTCTTAGCGTAGGTCTAGTAGGCGTACTAGCTATCTTATTCTTTATTTTAGTAGAACCTACTTATATATCTATATTAATAGTATTAAAAGCACTATAGGGGAATAATCTCTTACTTACTTTTTATAACTTATTTAAGTATTTTCTAGCTAACTCTTAGTTTTATTATAATCTTTATTTATATATAATAGGTTTATATTATTTATAAAACTAATTATATATAAGCTTAAGGCTAAGTTAAGGGCTTTATAAAGTAAGATTATAAAAAAGATAAAAAAGATAAAAAATAATAATATACCTTAAAGGACTTCTTATTAGATAACTCTTTTTTTTATAAGGTTATTATTAATATAAAACTAATTTATTTTATTATTAAAGAAAAATAAGAGGAGGTTAAGAATTTATTCTAAATAATTAAAATAATAAAGTTTTTAAATAAATAATATATAGTTAATATTATTAAAGATACTAGTTATATTTAGTTATAAAAGTAATATAACTTTATTATAAAACTATATTATATAAATAAACTTAATTATTATTATAATTATTATTTTTATTAACCTTTATCTTTAGTTTCTTATTTATCTTTTTAATAAAAGTTAATATATTTTTATTATAATTATAATATAAGTAATTAGAATCTTTTTAAAGAGCTTATTAGTTATATTAAAAAAGGTTATTAAGTACTATTCTTTTATTATTTAAAGGTTATTTAAAGACTTCTTTAGTTTTTAGAGAATTATAATAAAACTAGACTAGTATTATATTAAGAAATACTTAGTTTATAAAGATATATTAAAGATTTTTATTAATACCTTATAAAATAAAAGGCTTAAGGCCTTTAAGAGTTTATATAAGACTTTATCTAAACCTAAGGTATTCTATATTATATAACCTCTTAATATATCTTTAACTTTATTTATTATAATTATTATAAAGATATTAATTATATCTTATATATAAATAAAAATATTTTATTTTCTATCTAAGGTTATATTAAGCTTAATAACTACTAAAGCTAAGAAGAATTTCTAAGCTAATATTTTTACTTTTTTCTCTTTTAACTATACTAAGGAGTTATAATCTAATTAAACTAGCTTTAAGATTATATTAATTATATAGCTTATAATAAACCTTTTTATTTATTTATATTATTTTTATAATACTAAAGTGTCTCTTAGTAAGTTAAAGTATATTCTTTATATAGCTCTTTATACTTTAGCTAAGGCTTAGGCCTAGGTCTTTCTTATATTATAAGCGGCTTCCTAATTAACTTTATTTCCTAACCTCTAGGCTTACCTTTATAATCTCTTTATTATAGTAACTACTTTACTAGTAGTATGGTTCTACTATTCTAGCTTTTAGACTTAGGTAGGGCTTATCTTAGGGATAGCCTTTAGATAAAATAGATTAATAATAATTATAACTTAGCTAATATTATAATAAAAGTATTATTAAATCTAATACTTAAGAGCCTTATTAATATAAATAAGATTAATATTAGAATATAAAGATAAATAACTTATAATAATATAAAGAAATAATAACTAGAAAAGCTAGTATAAGATATAAAGCTATAAAGTTATAAAGATATAAAGTAGAAGTATATACTAGATATATATATATTAGAAGAATCTACTTTTTATTATATTTTAAATAAATTTAAGCTAATTTAGTTTAAATTAAGGAATTTAATAATTTTTAGCCTTAAAAGAGAAAGACTACTAGTATTATAGCTACTAGCTATAGCCACTAAATATAGCTCTCTTATTAGCTTATATTATTAAATAACCTATATTTATACTCTAGACCTATAACCCACGATAGGGCAGACCTTACCCTAATTAAGCAAGTAATATCAACACTAAAAGAACCCTACGAATCGTACCATACGACCCCTTGTAATACCAACAGTAAGCGCTATATAAAGGGATCCGCTAAGACTAAGACAAGTAATATAAAAAAACTCGTGGTCACTACCTAAGACTTAAGAGTCGGAGTTAAGAGCAAGGCAGGGTGGAGACGCACTTTGATTAGGTATCATTGCGACGAAGAAGACACGAGAACTAGACAAGCAAAGCAAGGTATTGTCAGGTGGCAAGACTGATCTGTATAGCGTCCTGGCCTGTCTATGACTAACTGAAACGCAGCGCTACGAATAGTGACTTTGGAGCCGCCCTCGCTGTTGTTATTATGCAGTTCGACTGAATAAATTAGAAACAAGGAGACACTGGCATGTACATTATCAAATGCTGTGCATGTTTTTGCTCCGATGCCCTGCCGAGCCAGAGCTGCGCAGAATGCAGCCACAATGACATGACACGGACCAACGTAGCCTGAACTTGTGGTCTGGCGCAGCGGCCTGCGACGGCCAGGCTGGCCAAATCGAGGAGTCCCAGCAAACCGAATGAACTGGCAATATAAGGGCCTGATTCCGATAGTAACTCTCAGGAAGTCTCAAGCAAAAAGCCCTACGGATTAGTCTTTTTTATAAAAATCGCCAAGTTTTGCATAACGCCAGAGCACCCCTGCCACAGAGGTACCACGCTAGCAGGGGCCCTGGCAGCAGGTGCAGCTTACCCACTAATTACTAAAAGAAGCCCTGATTTCTGTGAGAGAAACTCTCCCCTAAGGCCATGATCGCGACAATTAGTCTCAGTAATTCTCAGTCAAACGTAGGGTACATGTGCTGAGTGGAGATAGTGGCTTTGTATACTCTCTGTGGGACTAACTCCCGGCCAAACTGGCCGGGAGTTAGTCTCAAGAAAAATATGAGAAATCGAGACTCCTTTTAGTAATTAGTGGATAAGGACCACCTGCTACCAGGGCCCCTGCTAGTGTGGTACCTCTGTTATAGGGGTGCTCTGTCGCTATACAAGAATTATGAAAAAAATTGGGGCTACGACTGAGAATTCTAGCTGAGACTAATTGTTATGATCACGGCCTAACTTAGGCAAGAGTTTCTCTCAAGAGAGTTATAAAGCCGATGTCTCTACGGAGTACCCACGCCTTGTACTCTCTCGATACTTCCTGAGACTAAGAGAAAGTATCAGAATCAGGCCCTAACAGAAGAGTAGTGCTATTAGCACGAGAGCTTTTTGCTATTATGCCGTGATCTTGAGTTTTCTGAGTACTCGCGACTCGCGACTCAGGGTACATCGAAGAAGAACCCACAGGGCTGGCCACAGTGGGCCACAGCGGGCTCGATGACGAAGTACCAGTCTATCCCCTGTCAGTACAGCAGCCAGTACAGCAGCCAGTACAGCCAGTACAGCCAGTACAGCCAGTACAGCCAGTACAGCCAGTACAGCCAGTACAGCAGCCAGTACAGTGGCCAGTGGCTAGTATAGTGGCCAGTACGTGAGTCACCACTTTTAAAACGTGTACTAAGGACTCAGAAAAAGGCAGATATATAGCTCTTTCTATCTATACAAGACACCCCTGTTAAAAAAGGTACTTCGTTAACTAAGGCTAGATTATAGCTAACTAGGGGGTTAACTAGGGTAATTAGAGTTATATAATTTTATAAAGAATTATAAAAAAACCTATATAAGTCACTAGTCACTAGTACTTAAAAAACTTAAGATTATAGCATTAGTATAACCTCTAGTACTTAATATTTAGTAGGCCTACTACTAAAAGAAAAGTACGTCTAGTTATAATCCCCTAAAAAGGTAGAAAATTAAGAAGCTGATTAAGTATATAAAAGGCTTAGAATAGTACTAACTACTAATAATGTAAAACTAGGGATTTATTTTTAAGAAAAAGGTAGTAGGTAGTTTATTATAAAACTTAATAGTATATAAACTTTTTATATAAAAGTCTTTATCTTTTATTAAGAAAATAAATATAGAAGACTAGGTAAAACGTATACTAAATAGGCACTTATTCTATAGTATAAAGGCACGCAGAATAGAAGTACCTAGGCCATGCTAATAGCAAAAAGCTCTCGTGCTACTCTAACGGAATAATCAAACTGGCAGATCCACACGCTGTCCTGGACTTTATTGTTCTCGGTGCTGTCAAAACCATTGGGGATGTGCACAATAATAGCGAGTATTGCATTCCGTCCCAGCTCTCCCGCTAACATTGCGTCGATCAATATGTTGTGGCACGGGCGCCAAAAGTGGCAATTCATTAGTCCATTACAGAGTACGGAGTACGAGCGGCAAAGAAAAAGCTCCCATGATGAAGTTGTTGAGGCGCAAAGTTGTCAAGAGCTACGCAGCTAGGTAGTCCGTCTTCTTTGACCATTGCAACTGTTAAACACATGGTCAAGGTCTCATGCGACAAGTAATTAATAATACCTGTATCCCTTACTAAGATGGTGGGCCAAGCTGCAAAGGGGTGAAGAGGCGTTGGGAGACACTACATCCAAAGAAGGGCAGCCGAAGATGATGAAGACTGGTAGAATGTGAATAGAACATGACGCTATGCACCATGTCCGTGTAATTTCAGGTACCGGCCGGACTGAGGCCCCAGCGGCGCTAACACCAAAACAGTGGACACGGCGGCCTTGTCTGTTAATCTCTCTGGATAGTGTGAAAGACTATTAATATTTACCAGCTGCGAGTACGTTTTGGGCCGTGGAGGGGTAATAATAGCTGTGGTGGTGGTGTCTTGGCTCTGCGAGGCAGCGAGGGACAAGGGCGAAAAAAGGACCGACGAGCGAGAATGTCTCTAGCAGTACGGAGTACCGAGGTACGGATACCAAGTATTGCCAGTCTAGTTATTAGTTGAGCACATATCTGACGGTTGGCGCTCTGTCAACGGCACATGACAAGGAGCGCCGGAGCGGCTCCAGTCTAGCAACGGGATAGAAAGCGCGAGTGCAACTCGGAAAGCTTCAAGCAGTCTGTCCTTCAAGTTGTAAATGTTCAAGAGCAGGTATGTTTCATTGATGTGCTGATACTTGTTGTATATTGTGAGGTCAATGTCAGTCGGCACCGTCACCGCCCACCGTTCGCACTGGCGCCTGGACCTTTGAATTCTCGTACAGAGCACAATACAAACAACTGTCATTCTCGTGTCCGTGCACACGAAAAAGACAGACCAAAAAATAACGTCAGTCACCGGCGTTTTAAACGAACCCCCCTGTTAATTAGTTAGCTTAGCGGCGCTAATTCCTTCCTAATCCGGTTAGATCTATTAGGGTCATACCCTACTAGGAGTATATTATTCTATACTAATAGGTAGGTTAACCCTAGGAAATATCTAGGGTAGATTCTAGGGTATAGGGATTTAACTAGTTAAGAAGATAAAAGTCCTATAAAACCTAAATTAGAAGTTTATAAAAATAACTAATATAGTATAAGCTAAGCTTATTTTAATACTAGCCTTATATACACTTAAAGAGATTTTAGCGTCCTAATTAGCTAATTATAATAACTACTTTAGGGTATAGTAACTTTCTAATAAAGAAGGTAGATATAAAAGTAGTTAATTAGATAGCTTAGAATAAGATTAGCTTTACTTTACTAATATAGACCTTTCCTCTTTTATCCTAGCTTTATACACGCACTAACTAGGGCTATACCTAATTAAGCCAACCAATTGACAGGGGGGTTCGTTTAAAACGCCGGTGACCGACGTTATGCTGGGTGCAACTATCGACTAGGGGCACGGTGGCTACTCAGTCAAGTCGTCAATCAACAGCGAACCCACCAGACTCAGGGTCAGGGGACTCCACCTGGCCTAAGCGTCCCCTAGCCCAGCAGCCACTCCGCACCTCGAGACAATTCGCATCATCAAAACTTGTCTCTCTGACTGGCCTTGTTTCCAAAAAAGAGAACCCTTCTTTTTTCCTGTTCTTGCTTCTTGCCATCAATCTTGTGCTACACAACCACACTCGGAATTTTCTTGTGTTTTCTGTTTGATGCGCGCCTCGTTTCAATTTGCTGCAGCCTGGATTAATCTTTAGCACCCACCTTGTCCACCTTTCTTCCTACCTCACGGATAGCAAGTCCCTATTCCAACCAAGCTTTCGAGTCTGCTCATCAACGAAAACGGCCTTTCTGCATCTCAAATCCACCACTTGTCATTTTTCCTCTTTCCTTTGTCTGGTAGAAATCAGAAGAGGGACGGAAAGGCTCGAGTTACCTACACGACTGTCAATAGGGGGGAAACACCAGCAAAAGGCCACCGTGCAAACGCTCCTCGCAAAAACAACTGGCAAATTCACTGGGATCCCACACAATCCAATGCACAAACTCGCAAAGCTATAACACCATCTTGGACGCGATTTTCTATTCACTCCACAGCATTGACCGGCGAGGGCCGACCAGCACAACATGGCCTTGCCGCGAGAGTCTGCATTTCTGCCGACCATCAAGTGCTCACAATGTGCACATGAAGTGGAAATCTCCATGATGGGAGAGCATTTGTGCAATGAGCCAACAACCCCAGAGTGTAGGAAGCTCTGAGCCCGAACAAGCTGTGCAGACGCTGACGCAATTACAGTATCGCCGCCACTAGACGCCCAGGCGACGTTTGAAAGCGCATATCAAGCCATGCGCAACAAGTACTCACGAACACCACCTCCAGTAGATACTGGAGCCGCAAGTATGCCTATGCCTCCGATTACTGTGTGCAAACTTGAATCGCACGTGGCATTTTCACTAACACACCCCAGACCGATATTTGAACCAAGGCCAGCTCACACCAGTGAGCCACTCTGGCAGCTCCCGCGATACATCGCCCAAAACGCCACGCAGACGCTCAGGGCTTAACAGAAGATACAGCGACGACTATGCTCCGGAAATCGCCAGCACAGATGAAGGCCAGCGATCTCCCCGAGGCTACGGCCGTCGACCGGGAGGCTACGGGGGCTTCGGCAACCAGACACCAGAACCAGAGAGCACCGAGACTTCGGAGCGGCCTGCAAAGGAAGCCCTCGCACCGACATTATTTCAACGCATGGGCGAACTCGCAGGCGGTTATGGAGGTTTCGGCGCAAGACCTGTCGAGGCGGCCGCTAAGCCGCCTATTGCGCCGCCTGCCGCGCCGGAGAAGCCAGCTGAAGCACAACCGGAGCAAGCGCCTCCTGCTGATGCATCTGGATTCCTGAAACGTATCAACGACCTTGCTGGTGCCGCTTTCCATGCTGGCCGTCGATCTGCTGCGCCCGAAAAGGCCACATTCCCTTCAAGAAACGATTCTCTGGAAAAGCTGGATTCCCCGGCTGACCTGACCGCTACTCCCTCCACCAACAACGAGCAAAAGCCCGTAAGACCAAATGGCTACGGCGGCTTCAACGAGCCGGTATCGAATGTCAACGGCACTCGAGGTATACCGCGCACGGAAACCTTGCCCCGCCCTACATTCCTAAATGACAGATCCGGACGTAGATCGCCAGGCTCCAGCCCACAGTCTGACATGCACCGTCTTCCGTCAGCACCGTTGCGACCAGGTCTCGATACCAACCGCAGGCCTTCCATGGGCCCCGATACCTCGCGACGTCCCCCACCTCGCACAAGTCTAATCAAGCACAGTGGTAGTACCTCTTCCATTGATCTCGACAAGGAGTTTGGTGTTCGCAATCCTTACCACACCCCCCACGACTCCATGTCCTCAGGCTACTCGTCTCGCAGCGAGCGCAGCAATCCATCGGTGACCAACGGAACTGATCGTTCCATGCAGCGAAACAACTCTGAGGGCGCACGCCGACTTGGACAGCCCCACCAGTCTTCGATGCCCGACAAGGTCGCGGAACCACGACGCGAGAACTTGCGCCCCGAGCTTCGCATCGACCCTGCTATTCAAGCCCCCACGCGCGGGCCCCAGCGGTTCTTGGAATCACCCTACGTAAGCGCGTCTCCTTGGGATGACCGCTACGACCCGGCCATCCAGTCGGGCATTTCTGGCAGCAGCCGCGGCAATCATCACGACTCATCACCCAAGCAGAGCTTGAGCGCTGGTGGCTATGGCGCCACCAGCAGCACTACCCGACCATACGGCGCGCCGATGCCGCCATCTCTCCGCCTGGGTTCCCGTGATGCTCTGCACGCGCCGTCACGCGGATACTGCAAGGCGTGCCGCATGCCCATCACAGGCAAGAGCATCTCGTCGGCTGACGGTCGGCTGACGGGCAAGTACCACAAGGCATGCTTCGTATGCACGACATGCACTCGACCGTTCTCGTCGGCCGAGTTTTACGTTCACCGCGACAGGCCCTACTGCGAGATTCATTACCACAAGCTCAACGGCAGCCTGTGTGGCGCGTGTGACCGCGGCATCGAGGGCCAGTACGCCGAGGACGAGGCGCGCGTCAAGTACCATGTCCGCTGCTTCCGCTGCCTCGACTGCGGCATCTCCCTGTCGGACGGCTACTTTGAGGTGGACGGCAAGTCGTACTGCGAGCGCGATGCCTGGCGTCGCGTGGAGAGTGAGACACCGCTAGCGCTGCCGCTGACACCATCCGCGGCCGAACATATCAGCAGCAGCAGCACCAATGATAGCATCAATAACCTCAGTCAAAGCAGTATTCAGCTGCCGCTGACACCTAGCGATACTGCGCCGCCGACAAACACCCATGCCAGCGGAGGACTGGCCAGTCGCGGCGTGGGTGCCGGCATGGAGAGAGGTCCGTATGGCGTGGCTCCTCGTGGCCTCCTCAACAAGCGCATGACACGCATCGGCATGATGTAGTTGCACTGACGGACGGGCGCGCTGCTCCGATACATCATGGCGGTACCAGGTCTTGGACAGGGCACAGTCACGAAGCGGCTTGAAGAGTCGCAGTTTGTTGTTTTACGTCTTTTTATGATACCCTCGATTCTTTAATTATAATGGTGCCGTGATAATTTTTGCAAGCAAGTAAGAAACATTTTGCGAGACGTTTCCTTGCGTCGTTGAACAGTCTTCTTTCTAGCATCTCTCGTTTCGGAGGGATTTTTTTTTTCTTTCGTGGAAAAGCATTTATCTTTTTAGTATTGGGCTTTTGGCTTCTTTTATTGACCATGAGGAGACTTTTTCTTTCTTTGTTTCTTTTTGCCCTACTTGAATAATCATGGCGGCAGCTGTTTCCAGCATTATTGGAATTATTACTGGCACAATTCCGTATTATCACTAGCAAGGTGGTTCGTCTTATTCAGCATAATATCGTTTTGGCTTGCAAAGTCTATTTTCTTTTCGGCAGTTGATTACTTTGTCGTGTTGCGTCTTATAATCAAACCCGCATCATTAATATGTATTCTTTTCTAGATCATGTGGTGAATGAACGCAATGCTTATACACTTAAGGGTCTTCACTACGTGTCACCACTAATGTTATCAACCAATTTGTGGCTAGGGGGGTGGCTAGTTAGCGTGTAGACGCCAAAGCTAGCTCCCCCATAGTAATCTACACTAAAAGAATGCGTCACGTGTCTCCTATCTATCTATCTTCCCCTACCACGTAAAAAGTACTACTATATACGCAATTTTAAAGCTATTTAATCCCCGACGCTGAAGCTGGGGCATGTGGGCCCGACGCAGTAACTATTCTTGTCGAAACAGTACCACTATTATTAGGGAAAGGCAACGCAGGGAACGTAGAAGACGTGTGGGACTTGAAACTCTATCAGTAAAATCGACGCCGCGCGTCGCCCCTCGGCCATACAGGCATCATGCATACATACCTCGGGAGATGAACACGCAAGCTTCTAGTGCCGATTAGCCGCAAGTGCAAAGAAGGAAATTACAGCGCTAAGAGGCACGATAGATGCACGAAAACAAAACAGGAAAAAGGCTGAGATTTCCGCTGAGAAAGCCATCATGGAAGCGAGTTGCCAGATGTGTATGTATGTACATTTGCATGACAGGCGGGACGGAGTTGGGAAAACGTCAGACGCAGTTTGAGACATGTTAATTAGCAGATCAAACACGCCCACTCGTTTTGCACTGTCAGATGATGAATTATTCAGGACCAAACACCTAAAAGCACATGTTTCCTACTTTCCACCCCTCCACCCCTCACTGACAGTCTGATGTTATACTCGCTAAATAGGTAGTCCGTAGTCATTCCGTCACAGGTGCCCGGGCAATAATTGCTGGGGCTTAGCGAAAATCCCTGTCATTAAGCTGATGGTGCGTAAACGGTATTCATCTTTGCTGCTTTGCAGCAGCGAAATCCACCAATTGGTTACAGCTTGAGTCGATGGGGGGCAGTTTTTCGTTTCCTGCACTTCCTTAACCACCTGTGCCAATTCTGTTGTACGCTTTTGCGGCTACCTACCACCAAATCGCAACATCTGGTGCGCTCACTGGGTGCTATTTCGGCCGATTGTTGATGAGTAGGTAGGATTTAGGCGACGGGCCGACGCCTTCACCGCGCCTTGGGTAGAGGTTAGTCGTGCGTCTTCGAATATCTGCATGTTGCACGCCCTCTGACGAGTGAAACGTGGCTGCTTCCCCCGAGGCAAACTGCATAATTTCTGTAAACCCATTGCATACATGATAATGCGTACTATAATAATGCTTCAGTCATTTACTCGAAAAATCCACGCAAGAATTTGTGGAAAGGCTGACCTAAACTGGGTGGTCGAGCCCGCCGAAAGCCAAACATCCGTGCCGCCGCCATATTCTTATAATTATTGCCAGGAGCTCGAGCGCAATTACGACCAGCGCAAGCGGGCCCTGGTGGAACTGAAGACAGAGAAGCGATTCCGGGCCAAGGGCCAGGGCGTTGTGAATGAATACATATGTACCCATGGGCACTGTCCGTCGTCGACAGTGGAGATAACAGCTCGCAATCATGTATTTGAGAAGGCCAAAAATGATACCAGGCGTCGTCGTCGTCGTCGTCGCAGACGCACGCTGCTTGACTGGAGCGGCGTTGTCCGCCCTCGCCGGCTACGCATTGTTCCCTGCATGAATTTCAAACTGATCGGCTGCCAAAGTCTCCAAAAGAAGAAACACCAGACATGAACTGGATCCAGTGATTTTCCGTTTACGTATGCCTATCCCATTACCGTCTCTCAATGTCCATCCATATCCTCAGGGGCCGATCTGTATTGCTGCAGGCAGAGAAGCCACTTTTTGTTGCACAACTCGGTTGGACAAGAAACAGTGCCCGGAGAGAAACGTAGATTCGAGCCGTTTCATCACTCCAGCATCTATTCAATTTCTTTCTCCTCCCATCCTACTCTTCCTTCATTTCTGCTGACTCCAGTTGCCAAAATAGAACACTTTGGCGAGCCATCAGCATTTCGGCCACCTGATTCTTCAAGCAAACAAGCAGCAATTACATCCTCAACACGCAAAGTCACCATCTCTTCTTCATTCATCATATACGTACGGTTTGTACATTACCAAGGAGAGTTCTCGTTGGCTGCCCGCTTTGCATGCCAACATAAGCCCCGAAACGGAGACCGAGTGAGCCGTCTTCTGGATATCTTGTTTTCTCATTCTTTCCTTGATCCATTCAAAGGCCTTGGCCAACGCTTTCATAAAGCAGACGGGTAGGAAGAACTGTGCGAGTGTGCCTAGCAAACCACCTTGCTCCGTGTCGAGTCTTGGTGGGCTTCTTCGCCTACATGCTTCCTGCCAGCTGCAAGCTTGAGCAACAGTAATTATCGCTGTTTGCACCAACACAACATTCGTTTTCCTGCAGCACCTTGAATTTTGCGAATCAACACCTAAAACTCGTCGAGTTTCTATTCTCACTTTTTATTTTGTGCGCACACACCGCGACGACTGCCTGATTGGAGATCCTCGAGCGACGCCGTCCCAATAGGTACAGAAACCTCGAGTCCGTTGCGAAATGAACAAAATGATTATTCGCCCCAACAGGTTGAGCCATTCGCGGCTTCCGGGCTTAAAACCTCGGTTTCTATTGTTCGCCGCCGCCCTAGCCTTCGCGACGTGTTTTCTCTTCTTCACCCGCTCAGCAGATTTGCGGATTGTTCCCTATGTCAACAAAAGCGGATATCGCGTAAGCCTTTTCAGCGCAGAGAAGCCCTTGATAGAGACAATGAACAACAATGTCAATTCTGATATCCCTGATCTGGAGCTTAGTGCCAGCGACATCAAGCATTGGAGCGATCCTGACGACCCGGAAGATCCAAACCAAGTGCAGCCTGGTACGGAACAAGACGGCACTCAACGTACCTTTGACGAGGTCAGTCGCTTGCAAGATGAGAAGGACAAGCGCAAGATCTGGAGATATCTTTATCGGGCAACTGCCAAGTAAGGTGGACATGTCGCAAATTTCTTTCCGTACTGACGAATCAAAGTCTCGAAAGCTCCAACCAAGTCTACGGCAAGACCCTAGCTACACTCACCCAAAAGGAGAACCGAACCGAAGAGCAAGCCAGAAAGCTCGTTGACAACCCCAAATCCAGCATCAAAGTCAGCTACAGCATGGATGAACCGGTCCATTTTGATCCATACCCTAGCTACAACAGCGAAGCGTGGCAGACCGGCGGCTACGCAGCCTACGTCGCGTGCAAAGGTGCAAATGCAAGACCCATCGATGATGTTGTGGTATTCAAGGGCCGCCCAAAGAACTTTCCTACGCACCTTATGGGCAGCTACCAAGCCCTCAATCTTGATCCTAATATTTGCTGGGAACGCGACACGAGACTCGGCGCCTATGGTCTCCTTGAGCAAACGAAGCAAGTCGGTGGTCGCTTGCAGCCCCTACGATGGGAGAAAGTCGAATGGGGTAAGCTGCAGCGAACCTGTACCAAGACCAACGCAAAACGGTTTAGAAATGACGTTAGCAGCGACAATCCATATCTTGCCATCTACCCTGAGACGCAGCGATTCATTGCTGCCGAGTCGACGACTAAGGAAACGCAAATCTCCATCGATAGCAATGGCAAATATCGCTTATTATCCGAACTTCAAAACCGAGACTCTCAGTCTACAGACGCAGGGTCGTCTGATGCGATGACTGTCGAAGCCACGCCGCAGTACAAGAAAGAGAATCGCACCGCCCTCCTATTACGGTCTTATACCGGCAAACGGTACACCGAAAACGACAAACAAAATATTCGCGCCCTTATTACCGAGCTTGCGCTCAAATCAGGTGGCGAATACGAAGTGTTTCTACTCCTCCAGGTCAAAGATGCTTCCAAGGACATTTTTGGGAGTCAAAAAGATTATCTCCAAGTTCTGTTTGAGCATGTTCCTGTCGAATTTCACGGAATTACCGTCCTTTGGAACGATAAAGGTGTCAAGGAAATTTACACGGAGATGCGTGATGACTTTGAAAGAGATGTGCACAATGCTCAATGGTTATCGGTTCAAAAGTTCAGCTACGACCACCCTGAATTCGAGTTCATTTGGAATTGGGAAATGGACTTCCGCTACACTGGTCACCATTATGATTTGCTCGACAATATTCATAAATTTGCCCTGAGGCAGCCCCGCAAAGGCCTTTGGGAGAGAAACGAGCGTTGGTACGTTCCTGAATATCACGGCGATTATGACACTACTTTCCGACAGTCGATTGAACAACAGTATGGCGACGATATTGTGTGGGGTCCTCCCGACCTCCCGTTTATCAACCCACAAGGACCAAAGCCGCCATCGACACCATCTGAAGACAATTACGAGTGGGGTGTGGGAGAAGATGCGGACATCATTACGGTTGGCCCAATGTTTAACCCAATCAACAGCCTTTGGATTATGAGCAACCATGTCTGGGGTTACAGCGACGAGAAACACCGAAGGGAAGACATTCCAAGACGGACGACGATTGTCACTCACTCTCGCATATCGAAGCGCCTGCTCAGCTTGATGCATACAGAGAATATGCGAGGCAACCATGTGGCCTCCGAGATGACTCCTCAGACGGTGGCGCTGCATCACGGACTCAAGGCCGTCTTTGCACCTCAGCCAGTCTTCATGGACCGCGAATGGACCAGTGCTTTTGTCAACAAGTGGTTCAATGCAGGGCCGGGCGGCGTTGCGGGCGGCTATGGCAGCGCAATGGGCTGGGGTCGTGAGCGTCGCTACCAGGGCACCACGTGGTACTATCGCGCCGAGCCTCCCAATCGTCTTTTCAACAACTGGATGGGCTGGGAGGATACTGAAATTGGCGGCGCCAAGTGGGAGCAGTACAATGGGCGTCCATGTCTGCCTTCCATTATGCTTCATCCCGTCAAAGACTCGGAGCCGACGAAGAAGGGCCATGCCACTGGATTTAACCTCGGGTATGGCTAACCTCCTGTTTCATCGTATCAGCCATGAATGAGATCTTCCAAACACCTTTCTTCAACTTATACTTGTCTTTCTTTCTTACGCATCTTCGAATGGAGTGCGTGGTAGCTGCAACCATCGCATCGCAAAGCTCTGGGGCTTTACACCACGCGACCAAATCGAACGACGCATTTACATACAGCCTGGCCTTTGTCATTTTTAGATACTTTATTTCGTTCTCCTTATTTTATCTTTGTCTCTTTCTATTTTTTGTGTAAGTAACGATTGGCGGCGAGCTTCTGGTCCTTTTCTCTGCCATGTTTGGGGCAGGACGCGCAGGAGTGTTATGTATGTACTTTTGGGTTTACAAATGTGGTATAGGATGACGGTAGAACTATAGAATAGACACAATAGTTGGCATATGCTTTGTAAAATGTGTGCGCTCCCCACTTATTAGTTAGCAGCGCACTGTTGATACCGCACCTATTGGCAACTTGGACTGAGCATCAACCCGCACCAATCTCATGAAACGCGTGATTGCTGCGTCTTAACCCATCCTTTTTGCTGAATGTATACTTAATACACGGCTGTTACTACTATTTCGGCAGTATGCGATACGGATGATCCTGGCCAGACGTCGGCATCTTTGGCGTGCATCGCGCACATTTCATTCATAATGAACCCTCATCCATCTGTGAGTCGCCAAGCCGCATTACCGTCCCTGCAACTTGTCGACGTCTTGGAAGTTCACATGGACAACTCTCAGACGCCAACGCCACGGCGTTTTCTGACTAAACGCCCCGCATCATTGCAGCTTCCGCACTCGACGCCGACGCCCATGCGCTTCCAGTCCACGCCGCACTTCGGCTCGACGCAGAGCGCGACGCGGCAGATGGAGGACGTCGAGGAGGTTGATATCGGGGCGTCGCAGTCGCAGAGCAGTGCGAACGAGCGGCCGCGCTCCGAGGGGCGAGACATTGCTTCGGACTCGATCGAGGTGGACTCGTGCGCGGACAGCCTGACGTCGCGGAAGGAGCGACTCAGCAGCAGCGAGCATGAGATGGATGAGGACGGCGATGTGAGACGGCCAAGAGGCTACGTGAGTGATGGCAATGAAGTTGAAGAGAATGGTGTGGCAACGGATATGCATGCGGAGCTTATTTATGGAGATGAGAGCACGCCGCCGGTCAAGAGGCGTCGATTGTCGGCTTCAGCCTCACCAACGGAACTGCATATGGTCGTCGCCGCGTACGATCCAGACACGGGGCACCATCATGAGCAAGATGACTCGGAGCAAGATGATGAAGAACACGGCGTGCAAGACAAGACGAGTACACGCGTCCCCGCGCAGCAGCAGACTTTCCAGCCCGCGCCGCGCTTCAAGCCCGCACCCGAGGACGAGCCCTTTGCGCCCGGCCAAGCCGGCACCTCCGCGGCGGGCGCGCTCCTCGCCGCGCCATTCTCTCCGCCGCAGCGGAGCGCAAAGTATCTCGCAGGCGGGCTCGCCTCGCAGCTGCAGGGCCTGCTCTCCCAGGTCAAGGGTGCGGAGACGAGCGACGACGGCGCGGCGGGGGCCGTTGCGAGCGTGCTGATCGAGGAGGTTCGGCTGGGCGCGAGGATGCATCTCGTCCGGGGCCGGGTCCTGAGTCGCAGGCCGGCGGCAGCGGAAAACGAGGAGGTGGCGCGGTGCTATCTGCTCGCGGGCGGAGGAGGCGCGAGAATGGTCAAAGAGGGCAGCGTGCTGCGAATCATGCCGGCGCCGGGGTGGAATGTGCATCTGGGAGAGGAGTGGACGGTGGCGTGCGATTGGAGTGTTGAGTCATTGGTAGAGTTAGATAGGAGTTTCACGCACAGTTCTTTACAGAGTTTATGAAATGTACAAGAGTTAAAAAACGAAATCATCCTCTTTTTGGATCATGCTGTTGAAACCGGAAGAACTGGGATGCTGATGAGCTAGTTGATGATGCACTAAAGCGGGCTTGCAGCAAACGCGAACTAGCGCCAAGCTCTCCTATCTGAAATCTCATCCGCACTACATGCCGCAAACCACCAAAGAGTGGTTCAAGAAGCGATACCGACTGCATTTCGTCTCCTTATGACGCATCCCGCCTTTGTTCTATCCTTCTCGAATTGATTCGTCATGTCTATGTACAGCCTGCGTCGCGTGGCGCTGTCCGCGTCCGGGGTCTGCCAGCACCGTCTCGCCTGGGCATGCGCCCGGCAGACCACCCCCCGCAGCCGGCACTTTGCCACGTCCCAGGTGCTGGCCAAGGGGGTGACGGAACCCTTGAAGATTCTGTTCTGCGGCTCCGACCCCTTTAGCTGCGCATCGCTCCGGGCGCTGTATGAAGAGCAGTTGGAGAACAAGGGGCTGGTGGAGGAGATTGAGGTGATGGTGATGCCGGGGAAGAAGGTCGGCCGAGGCCTCAAGGAAAACGCACGAGGTATGTGCCTCTGATGCGCGTCTTGCGCTCTGGTTTTTGACAGAGGCGAGCTTGTCGTCCCCGGATTGAGTGCTGATATGCGCAGTGCCCTGCAAAGAGCTCGCTGAGCAGCTCGGGCTTAAGATCCACGAGAGACCGTCGTTTGAGGATTGGACGGTAAGCTTGACGCCCAAGTCCATACGCTACATGCATCTAATGATTTGAGTAGCTGCCTATAGGTTTCAACTTGGTCGTTGCTGTATCATTCGGGCTCTTTGTACCCCCAAGGATCCTGTCGTCCGCAAAGTATGGCGGCTTGAATATTCATCCTTCTCTGCTTCCTCAGTGAGTCAATTTCACCCGCCTTCTTCTTCCCCGGCATGTATAATAACAAAGAAACTAGCCTACGCGGCCCGGCGCCGATCCACCGGGCCTTTCTCCGTGGGGACCCCTTCACCGGCATCTCGCTGCAGACGCTCTCCCCCAAGGCCTTTGACCACGGCACCGTCCTCGCGCAGACGCCCGCGCCCGGCATCCCCCTGGACTCGGGCCAGCGCTTCCCCGCCCTCAAGCGCGACCTGGCCGCGCGCGGCGCGACGATGCTCGTCGAGGGCCTGCGCGCCGGCGTGCACGTCCCGCCGCACGACGACGCCGGCTGGTGGGCGGCGGCGCAGGGCGGCGACAAGGCGCTCGTGCACGCGCCCAAGACGAGCAAGGCCGACCAGGAGCTGGACTGGAAGACGTGGAGCGCAGACGATTTGATGCGGCACATGGCCGTGTTCAACACGGTGTGGACGCGCGGCGTGGTGCAGGGCGCCGGCAAGCGCGCCGGCGCGGTGCGCAGGGTCCTGTTCACGAGGGTAAAGGTGGCGGGCCCGGACGAGGTGGCGGGGCTCCGAAGAGAGCAGCTGGCCACGTTTATGAACTCGAGCGACGTCAAGTACGAGATGCAGGTCAAGGTTGACGGGGCGACTGGCAACTGCTACTTTCCGCTCGCCGACGGCACGTGGATCTGCGTTGAAAATGCGAAAATGGAAGGCAGCAATGGGAGGGAAGCTATGAGTGCATTGAGGAAGATCTTTCGGGCCCCTTACCAGCCATGCTGAGTAGTATGCATGCGTGTGTTCCTTGTATACTATGTAAAAATATAGAATATAGAAATCGTGCGAGGCGCTCGAATGTCCGGGGCGCCTCGTAAAGAAAACCAGTTCCTTCCACGGCACTCGGCCGTTTCGTTTTGCCTGTCCCTGCGCTCCAGACTCCATCTAAAGCGGTTTATATATATATATATATATATATATCTTCTTTTGTAAAACCCGATCCTCGCTGCGGAGTTGGACATCAGCAACCACATCTTGAAAATTGTATACCTCATCGTCTACCAGGAATTTGTGATGCAATGCTGTACAATTGTTTCCGCCCGTAGCTGATGCTCCAAAACAGCGAGTCAGCCTCGCCAAGGACAAAGAAGGTTTTGTCCGTCATGCCCGATCCCGTAACGGCAAAGGACCTATCTCTACCTGCCCCTGTTCTCTATTTTTAATTAGAAATTCCAATCGTAGATGACAGAAAACGCGTGGCAGATGAGATGAATAGCCATCGCGGCGATCAATGAAGAAACGAAAAGCCACACCGGCTTCATCGGCATCCAGTTGCCGGCGACGTCTGACGCGGCTGAGAGCTGGGAATGCCACCGAGGCCCGCTCACATCCCGGCGGCGCGTCGGCCGCTCAACCTGTGAGGCTGTTGCGCCAAGTTTTCGGCCTTTGTTGCAATTCTTTTGCCTCATGGCTCTATGTAATCCGTACATTAGTTTGATGTGCACTCAGGGCCGTCTTACCAAATTGGCCCTGTCAACACGACAAGCTCACCCACCCTTGGTGATGGAGACAACATTTGCAAGATGTTGTGTGCGTGAATAGATGGGCCACATTCCACTTCCATGCTGACAATTCGCTTAATAGTAAGGGAACAAAAAAGGTCCATCAGTGAGATTGCTTGCAGAAGCCTCGCAGGGGCGTCGTCATCAAAAACTTGCACATCGAAAGACCTGAAAGCGCCACCCGCCGGGCGGCGGCGGCGGAGCTCTTTTGACTCGCTATTACAGCCTAGAGTAGTAGCGTCAGCGCTGTCGTGTGAGCGTCAGCGGTAAGTTTTTTTTTTTTTTTTTTTTTTTTT